>PVJO010014658.1:0-47592 GCA_004026905.1 Hystrix cristata | reverse complement strand
GGGAAAGGAAAGCGTGGCGGCACATGATTGGTCCTCGCTGTTCCTTTTTGCGGTTCTTCTTGCAACTCTGGGTGTGTTGTAAGGTTGCAGCTTTCCCTGGAACCCTGGAACAGAGAACTTCCCGGCACAGGGTCATAAAGTGACCACATCTTGTACTTTACATTTTGTACATGCTTATTTGTATTCTGCATCTTTTCACCTGCTATGGTCTGAAGGTCCCCAAAATCCACGAGTTGAAATTTAATTCCACCACGGTGGCATTACGAGGTGGGGCCTTTGGGGACATGATTATGCCACGCAGGCTGTGCCTGTGTGACTAAATTAGTGCCGTATGAAGGGACCAGAGGGAAGCACCTCAGGCCCTCTGCTCTTCTGCTCTGTCACATGCAAAGCTGCCATGTGTGAGGAGCAGGCCTTCTCCACAAGCTGAGCCTGCCAGCACTGTGATCTTGAACTTCCAGCCTCCAGAACTACAAGTCCACAACAGTCCTGTACACAGTGCCAGGCCTCAGGTATCCTGTTACGGTAGCACAAGCAGACACTCCTTCATGCCAGGAAATCTCAAATGTCACAAAACCAACGTTTTTACAAGCTTTGTTCCAAATGTGTAGACTGAAAACAGAGCCTGAATCACAGAGTGGCAAGAACGGGCAGCGGGTGCTGAAAAGGCCCAAGCGCTGTCATACATACACGCGATCAGTCCCTCGTACACTGCGGCGACCATAGGCAGAAACCCTACACGCAGCTCAAGAAGGCTGCCCCAGAGCAGCACGGACCAGGATGCGGTGTGTGTATGCACCATGCCGCCGTGATGAATATATTTGCTCTGCACCCCAGAAACATACTAATAAATGGAAAACAAGAAAGCAAGCTTCCTTTGAGAACACGATTGCTTTCAAAATAAAAACATACATAGTTGGGTGTGGGGAATACTGAAAGTGAGGAAGAGATGAAGTAAAACTCATGCCCTACATCATTTTAAGTTTCAATCTATCTATAAAGAAATTTGGGACATGCCCTAAAATGTAAAATATCTATGCACACCAGAACTAAAAACAGGACAAATAGCTTTGCCAACCATTCACTTAAACTGAATTAAAACAAATCTCTCAACACCGCCCAACACTGAGAGCAATTATTCCCCACAATGCAGCCGGACTGCAGCAGCACATAGCCCAGGGCACAACACCTTGAGCAGGCAGCCCCAGCCTGTGGCCCACAGGCCACTTGCCCTCTTTACTTCCTGTGATGTAGTTAACAAATATAAAAAGGAAATTTTGTTACTTATATACATGAACCATATTAAGTGATATATGTGGTCCAAGACCATTCCTCCTCACTCAACATGGTCCAAGCAGGCTGGACACACCCACAGCTGCTCAGCCCTGCCCTCCCCAGCCCGCCACCACCCTTTTCAGCACATTCCCAAGTCACCGTCTCTCGCCTCTCCCACTACAGCTAAAGCAGCACCCCAGGGAGATTCTAGGAGAGAAGGGAAACGAATGTAAGATTGCCCTTTATAGTTCTGGGCCACCTAAAACCTCTCCTACTCCCTTGGGGTGCTCTCCTATAGTCAAGTGGCAGGTGGCCCCTCTACCCACTAGCCCCATGCTGATAGCAAGTGCAAGCAGGTGACTGGGAACCCAAACCTGCAGGTGCCAAACTCAAACTTGTATAAATTGTGTTAAGTGTAGCCCAGATAAGCATATTTTTAATCATTTAGAGTCAGCCTGCTTTGTAAACCCCATAAAATTGCACCCAACGTTGCTAGCCACAGACAAGGAAACCCTGAGACTATTAAAGACTGCAAGTCACTATCGCCCTTCAGAACTCTGACCCCGAGACCACCCATCTTCTTCTGTGACCACTGCTAGACAACCAAGCCCCACTGTCACTCCCCGGGGAGTTCCTGTGCCCTCTGCTCCTCCTGTGTGGTGGGCCCATGACACTGGCTCTGGAAAGCCGGTGCCGGCACAGACCTCCCCTTGCAGGCAATCCTGCGAACACACCTGCCAAATAAAGGCCCTGTGTTCTGCGGCATCTCAGTCCTGTCTTTTTCCTTATCAGCCCCAAGTCCTCAAACTCACCGAGTTACTTATTCACCACACCCCAGGGGACCCAACCCTCACCACTCTTAGGAGGAGGAGGAGGACTGACCTACTTCCTGCACCTTTCCCTCAGTGCAGGCTCAGTGGGATTCCTGTGGCGACACCGAGCCACCAAGCCACTGAGCTGGAAAGAGACCTTTGCTCAGAAGTCAAGCAGGAGAGCAGGCGCGCTTTACATGGACCAGAATCAATATGCGAGGTTCAGAGCTTCTGCAGCCTCTATAACAGGAGGAAACCACCCGTCTGTGGAAGCTGAAGCAGGAGGTGAAAGGATGGAGCCCAGATATGACCCAGTGAGGACCCAAGTGATGTCAGCCAGCCGGGTTCCTAGTCCCGCTTCAGCCAACTGTTAGCTGCAACCAAACGAATCCTCAGCTGACCAAAGGCCAGCGTACAAAAACAGAACAAAACAGAAGTACACACAAATCCAGATGGAAACAGAACTCTGGCTTCTGCTGGAAGTGAGGGGCTCTGGCATTTTATGGTAAGATTTCTTCAAGTCTTGAGATGCGTGATACCAGCAAAGCCCAAAGTATAAATATCTCCATGTAAAGTAAAGCTTATGCTCAAGAAAACTAATTTTTGAATATAGAACAAAAAAAAAAAAAAAGAAAGTAGAACAAAGCAGCAAAAAATGTTGAGGAAGGATAAACATGGAAGGAAGCAGCAGATGGTGGTGACACGTAGGTGAGGGCTTGCCCTTCATGCTCTTAGGAATATCCTGAGGCAGTCGAGAAAGCTCACAGCCACAGGGTCAAAGGTGACCCTGGGGAGCCTGGGAGAAGGGACATTGTCCGGAACAGCGGGCGCCTTGTAGAGGTCTTATCATTCCCTCCTGAAGTTTGTAAATTGTTGTGCAGCCTCAGTAGGATCTTAGTACGCTGAACAAATAGTTTATCGTTTACAACGTTAAAGTTTTGTTCCTGGCCCACTGACTTAGTGCTACCTTACCTAGACATGCCATTCGGTTCTGTTTAGGTTAAAGAAAAACCATGTATTGCACATATCCTGCCCTATATAAGTTTTCACTGAAGAAATAAAATTTGCCTTAGAGTCTTTCCTCTTTGGCCCCCTGCGCCCCACTGTCCTGTCTCTTTTTTTCTTCAACGTCGCTGCGTCCCCGGTTCCCAGACCACAGAGGTCCACAGTGATAATCTCTGATGAAGTCTTTTTCCCATAAACCACAAATTCATTATGAGAAGGTAATAATTCAACATGAGCATAAAAGTACAAAATATGAGAAAAGAAATAAAATTTTAAAGAACAAAAAGGCACATCGTAATCCAAATAACATAATTTTCAAGTAAAAATATTCATTAAATTTTCAGCAAAGGTATTAAATTGAAGGCATTTTGTCCATCAGATCGAGATTTCATTCCGTGTCCTCAAAGTCATCTCCCTCCTTATAAACTCTTTCCCCTGGTAGCTCTGGCCTTAATTTCTCCTGCCCTTCAGGCCAAACTTCACGCCACATCTTGCCTTTGGGATTTCCTTTTCTTCTCTATGGATTCCCCATTCTGGGCAACTTGACCAACTTCCTTCCGTCCTGTTAAAACTGCTCCCCTGTGACCACCAATGACTCCAACGTCCAGGTCCAGGATTTCCTTCTCAACGCTCCAGCTGCTTACCCTGTGCTATTTCCAACTCCTGTGCTACCTCCTGAAACTCACTCTCCTCTTGCCTTCTTTGGCACTATGCTCTTCTGTCCCTCCATGTATATCTCTTAATCTCTGTGTGAGTTACTCTTCCTATGCTTCCCCTGAATTTGTCATTCTCAACACAGCCCTAGTGCTCTTCAAGAGGAGCACGCCCTTCTCTACTACAGATCAGCTGGCCGTTAAAGCAGATTTTTGCCCTAGTGAGTGAGGGTTTTAAATCATAGGTAAGAATCTCATAACCTGAAAATGACAGTGTTTTTTCAAAGAAAGTAATTTGTAAGTGCTCTAAAGTCTGAAAAATAACTTTTTCAAGAGGAACAAACTATCCCCTAGATAGGGAAAAGCTCAACCTTTGGGCAATGAAAGCTTTCTATAAAAGACCATGAAGTTGGTCTTTATTGGAAACTGAGATCACCAACCTCTGGATCGAAGTGGATAAACAGAAATTGCTGACATAAAAAAGATAACACACTCCTCACTCAAATTTACTCCCCCACCTTACACACACACACACACACACACACACACACACACACACACACTCAGCCTACAGGGATTAACTTTGTTCCCAGGGCTCCAGCATAACTTTGTGTATATTCATCTCTACTCTTATGTTACACTATCCTCAATTCTGATTATTCACTGCCCCCTATACTGGAAGCAGCTTGAAAACAAACTATTTTTTATTCATCTTTCTATTCCAAGCAACTAGCACTGTGCTCAGACACTTGACAGATGCTTAGTGAACATGCACTGCATGCATGGATGGATGGATGGAGAGACAGGGACAGACAAATGAGTGGATGGAAAGAGATGATGTAAGACTTGCTGCAGACTCTGAAAGCTCCCATACACCTCCAGCAAATCAACAATTCCTTTCAAGTGGCTGCTGCACACCTCAAAGATTCCTGTGCATTATAAGGTGTATCAATCTGTCACAGCCCCATGGGGCAAATTTTAGGTAGTTGAGGATATAACTATCTACTCATAGTCTAAGAGAGACTATCAGTAAAGAAAATCCTAATTCAGGTATCTTTTAAAAACTATCTTGACAGTAGCCAGACATATCAATGGACTACATGAAATACTATATTTTACTAAGCTAAGTGAACACAGTTGACCTTAAACTGGTAACATTTTTCTTGCTCCACCACTGGCTTCCTATCCAGTCACAATTAATGCTATCTTTGTCCAAACGCTAGTTGGAAATGGCAAATTTATCTTAACTAGGAAAATATTATGTTAACAACCACTGGAAATTCTAGTAACACAATAAAAAAGCAAAGGAAAATCTGGCTGAAATATCACTTCTCTTTCTTTCCTCAAAAACAAGTTCAAACTATCAAACCAAATAAATGCCACTAATTTTACTAACATACTTTTAAATCAATTCAACTGCACTTTTTCAAAACTTATTTAGCAGCTACTCAGGAGACTGAGGTGGGAGAATATTCAAATCAAGCCCAGCCTGGTAACTCAGCAAGACTCTGCCTAAGACAAAATAAACTAACAAGGGTAGGAGTGTAGTTCAGTGGTACAGTGCTCGGCCAGCATGCTCAAGGCCCTACACTTAATCCCCAATAATGGGAAAAAAAAAAACTGAGAACTGATTTAGTACAGTTCTATAACTTGTTTGTCTATACTTATACCACTCACTAAATTTTACAAGCATTAGTCAAAAATATAAAAAGCAAAAATAAGCTAACATTTTTATAAAAACTCAGAATTCCTTCAAAAAGCAGCTCAGGGGTGGTGATTTAGCTCAAGAGGTACCATGCTTGCCTAGCAAGCACAAGGCCCTGAGTTCAATCCCCAGCACCCACACACACACACACACACAAAAAAAAAAAACAGGCCCTTAGCAAAACCAAGCTACAATTCTTGCTGATAGGATAGTTTTCTCTGAGTTGGGACAGAGGTAAATTCAACGGGATCCACCATGAGGAGGCAGCACAGTGTGGTTAACACCACAGGTTTCCAGATGCAGGCGCCCGGTTAGATTCTCCCACCACTTATCGAGTGGACAGACTGTGGGCAAGTTCTTCAACCAGTGAGGCACTCAGAAGACCGCCTGGTACGGACAAAGCCTTTGGCAGACAAGGGCTGCAGCAGGCCTCAGAATCTTGCAACCTGGTGTCACCTGAAATCAGAACCTCAGGCCTAATTCCAGACTGACTAGAGCCATAACCTGATTTTTACCCTGATCTCCCTATGATTTGACAGCAAATTAAAGTTTGAGAAGCACAACTAGCAAGCACTTTTTACATTATATTCTAAGAGATGCTACCTAGTATAAAACTACTCTGTTATTTGTCTGCAATGTGAAATTACACTTATGTCTAGTAAAAAGCTAAGCATTATTGTGAGAGCAAAATCCTCCATTTTTGATTCCTATTCTACCTTATGCAAAGACAGCACCCCTCTGGGCCACAAAGCTGTAGAGGACTGCCATCTAGCGGCAGCTTCTCTGAGACACATACAAAACAGATTTCCCACCACCTTCCTGTATTTTAAAGCATACTTGTTTAAAATAGTACTAGGAAATATTCAAATGGGAAGGAGAACCAGGGAGGAGGGAAGGGGAAAGTAAAAGGAAAGAAAAAGAAAAAATGGAAAAATGTAGCTGTTGTACCTAAGGAGGGGAAGAGGAACTGAAGGGAGGAGTGGGGAAGGAGGGAAAAAAAAGCAAGATAAATCATATACAGGTACAAATTAACTATGATGAATGAGACTGTTATGTATATCTAAAATGTACCAATAAATCTTCTTGATAAAAAAAATGAATAAAATTATACTAGGTTTTGCTTTTGCTCTTTTGAATTCCTAAGTTTCTCTCTTAACACTCAAATTAACTCTAGGTAAGTTTTCAAATTAAAATAAAGACCCACTCACACCCAATAAATACTCTCAAGAAGTGAGACTCAGAAAATGAATTCTTCTGAAACATGTATAATTTAGGGGCAACTTTTACTTCTTCCCAAGATCTGTATTTTTTTAATAATTTATCTATATAGTATTGAAGCTCAAAAGCTGCTTTCATATTAAGAAAAAATATTTTGCAACCATCTGACATAAATCAACTTCTACATTCTAACCTAAGGAAATAATCAGAAAAGTAGGCACAAGTTTCTGTACAAAGATGCTGGCTTCAACAAATCTTAATCTTACAGCTTCATAACAGCCCCCTGAGTTTACAAACCAAAACTTATTCTTCTCTATCATTCAGGTCACCTCTAATTGCTCCACACTACAAATAAATACATTCATGTATACACAGAAATAAGGGAAGGTGGAAAGAGGAGGGAAATAAATATACGGCAATTCATGTGATTTTTCCATATTTTGAATCATTACTGAATATACATTCCCCTAAATTATATTACAGCACCCAAGAACATTTTTGTGGTTAATAGCCAACCTGCTTTATAAGAGCACTGTATCATTTTATATGGCCACAAGCAATGTATGAGGATACAGACTGTATAGTCACCTCTCTCACACCAGGTTTTATCCTATGGCTATTTTTTAAATAGTTTTATTGAAATATTATTAACACATTATAAAATTCACTGCTTTAAAGTATATAACTTCGTACCTCCCTGGTGTATTTGCAGAGCTGGAGACCCATCACTATCATCCAGAGAAGAAGCACTGCACCCACTAGCAGTGACTCTCTCTTCCTCACTCCAACCCCCAATATGGCTAATTCTTACTAACTGACCACCCCCCGATTTCTATATTTTCTTCGAGATACCTCAACAACTCTACACAATTGTTTCAAACCCACGAAATGGAATGATTCCCTCTACTACTCGGGTATTTGTCTCATATTGTGAAATTTTCTGCTTCTCAACCACAAGAACGTAAAATATCCCAGAACAGCCTCTTGTCTTCTCAAAAGGCACTTCTAAAAAGGTAGGAAAGACATAATTGAAGAGCTAGTAGAAGAAGAGCACCATGTAAGCACAAAGTTACCCGTTCTTTTCAAAGCCAGTGAGAGTTACCATTAGTAGGAGAGGAAACTACCTCTGCTTCACCTCTCACAGGTTCATGGCTGAGGTCCTTCTCACAGAGTCACAGGAGAAAAGCACACAGATTTATGTAACAGTAGTTGGCCTGACACACAGCCTTCATAAGGAATGAAGACTTGAAACAATTTAGCCTGTGAAGTTTTGTTGTTGTTTTATGGTTCTGGGATTTGAACCCGGGACCTCACCCATGCTTGGCTGGCTCTCCAGCCTTGAGCCACATCCTCAGAGCTTTTTATTTCGTTCTGAGACAAGGTCTCACCAACTACCCAGGTTAGGCTTGGGCTTGCAATCCTCCTACCTAAACCTGCAAGGAACTGGGATTATTGGCGTCTGCCACCAGGCTGTGAGGGTAATCTGTGAGTTTTTATGCTAGGTTTGAAGAAGAAATGGATGGTTACAGAGAAATATGACAGAACAACAGGAGTGTAATTTTATGGTGATAGATGGGGACTCTATCAAGGCCTCCTTGATCAGGTTCTTCTCTGTGACCCTAGATCTTCACAGATAAGGATGCTCCTATAACGATGTTCCTCTCCTGCAAGTATGCGGACAGCACCTGTCACATGAGTCTGATGACCTACTGCGAGGTCAGAGTACAGTGATCCTCAATGCACCAAGGGCCTCACACATGCTACCCATGCATTCCTGGCCCAAATGATCCCATATTTTAGAGCAGCATTTCCTGAACTCCATCACATTATTTTGGAAATCCATTGTGAGATACAGTTAAAATGTTACACAAAAGCAAGGGATTTCTTTAACTGGGTTGACAACCAGGTAATAAAATAAAAATACAACGTAATCGATACAACATTTGACACTAAATCATCTAAAGAGTTATCCTTTTAATTAGCCAAAATATTTTCTTTCTCACATAATTCTTTGGACTCCAGATGTACAGAATTTAGCAATTTGCTTTGGGGTCTTTGGCAAGGGAAAGCAGACAAGAAAACAAAACACATGTGCTATCAACGTAAGTAGTACTTGTGTATGAAACATGCTGCTGTCACGTGTGAAGACTGCCTTAGGTGTGATAATTGAAGCAAAGATTACTTCCTGGTAGAGTTTTGTTTGTATTTTCATTGTAGTTCACATAGAACTGTTTTCCATCATTATTTTTTAGATTTTGTAAGCAGGTAAACAGTCAATATTGAAAATGTTAATGTTTATTCTAAACACTCATTACATTTTTAAAATTTAACATTTTCCTGTTAAGTACGTTGTTTAATAAAACTCAAAACTAAAATTAATAATTCATCAATGGGAATATGTCTGAAAAATAAATGTGGACATTACACACCCACTATAGTGCTCCTTTCAAAAACATTTAGCGTCTTAGCCTAAACAAGGGAGACCCACCCAGGTCCCTCAATAGTGTCAGACATTTTTTTTTTTTTTTTTTTTTTTGGTGGTGCCGGGGATTGAACTCGGGCCCTTGTGCTTGCAAGGCAAGCACTCTAATCACTGAGCTAAATCCCCAGCCCCCAATGTGTCAGACATTTTTTAAAGAACAGTGAAAGTCAGTTCTAAAAGCTGAGGGTGGGAGGAGGCACTTGCACTGGCAGGAGTTTACCTCTTTTGCTCCTCATCATCTTCTAACTGTAAACATTTCCCCTAGCCCTCAGTAATTCCAAGCGATTGTTCAATCTGGCCCAGCAATCTGTTTCACAACACATTAGTGACACAAAACGTTTACTTATAAATTACTACCAGAAATACCTGTGACTGCTAATCGCTGTGCCCGAATTCATCTATGCCCTGCTTTTACCTCCATGTGTGAAAAACTAAATTTACACCAATGAAGGCTACTTCCAAAATAGTCACTTGCTCATATAATTAAAGTAAAATCTAATATGGACAACCTCTGTAATATAAGTTACAAAATAAACTCATAAAAACACGAACCCCAAAAGAACTAAAGTATGTAAAATTCCTAATCACATGCTCTGCAGGTGGCACATGCAGAATACAGAATCACATGGATTTCACCACACAGCTTCTGGATCACAACCCAGCACCAGCGGCCCCTCACCTACCTCGTCATGAGAGAAGCTGCGTTATAAATAAGCACACAACACCATACCCAAGAAAGCACCACCTTGGTGAACCTGCAAGTCCTGGGTTTCGTGGGCACAGAGAAGGCAGACTTTCTGCTAATTAGAAAAAAAAACAGCTAAGAGGGAAGGAGCCCAGGCTCCCTGAGCCAAGACACACCGCCCTCCCTACTTGTAGATTCCATATCTGTGGATTCAACCAATCTTGTGTCAAAAATACTCAGCGGGGGGAATTTCTTTGGTACTGAATGTGTACAGATTTTCTTCCTGGTCACTGCTCCCTAGGTACTATGTGTAACAACCATGCACACAGCACTGGCATCGTGTTAGGTATCATAAGTGACCTAGATATGGTTTCAGCATAGCAGAGGATGTGCACAGGTCATATGCAAACACGGCCCCGTTGATACAAGGAACCATGTGTCTGATCAGCAAATCTCGGCATGTACGGGGGTGGGGACCCAGAGCACAATCCCTCAAAGCCTGGAGATCCCGACACAACTGCACTTGGTCACGATGTTGCCCTGTGACATTTAGAAGCAGCACCCCTGCCTCCAGTGTGATTGCCCTAACCCACAGAGCTGGGTCTGACGAGCAGGATGGAGTCTGCATCTCAGGCCCCACTTGTCCCCTTTGCAGCTGTTCTTGTGCAGAAACAGCCCTCAAAAACCTGTGTAGTGGCCCTGGAGATAGGCAGGATGGAGAGAATGGCTGGGAGGTTCCCAGGCCGGCGCAGATAAAGCAAGGACAGCCTGTCCATGAGAAGGCCGGCCCTAAGCCAGGGCACACAGCTACACCACACAATGCTCAGCTCAGCTTAGTGGGAAAGTCACGGGCTGCAGGAAAGGCATTTAGAAATGCTCTGCAGGCCACACAAGAGTGCTGGTTAGATGACATCAAACACGTCCATTGTGTACAGTTTCCTTTTCATTATTCAGATTATTTGGATAGAAAATTTTCAGTGAAATATCTTAATTCCCTGAGATTCAAACCACATAATCCTCCGATTTTAAATGACCAAATCTTCTAAATCTGTCCCCTGAAGTAGCAGCCTCTTGATTACCTTTCACACCACCAAATGGCCCGCAGGTCATATTGCAGGCTGTTCTCTGAAGATGATGTTCATACATCAATTTGATCTGATATTGGTTCCCATGTTCCACATTACCCAAGGTCCCTAAGTAGAAAAAATAAAAGAATTACTTTGTATGTGTTTACATTTTAAGAACATTAACTTCTTCTCAACTTCTGTATCAATTCTAGGTAATTCGATTTTAGTGAAATTTAAACAATGTCCTAAAACATTATGAACAATTAGTATACTGATAACACAGAGAGCCAGAGTAGCTAAAACCATTTAAGTCTCAGCTAGATGACACTTTTAGGTGAAATACTATCCCAGGGAACACTTCATTATCTATTTTTGTTAGACATGCAAAAGTGTAATTACTTAAATAATAATGAACACTTTTGTTTCAGTTTTGAAATAAATCAGATTAAGTTCTTTACATTGAGAAACCATAACAGCAAAGAAATGACTCCAAGTGCCTAAGAAAAAAGCAATTCATTTCCCTGTCCCAACTCTCAAAACAGTCAATCCCCTAATATATCCTAATTTAGGGAATAGAACTCGCAGGCTTCCCTCAGCAAGTAAGCAGGACAACACGTTTAAAGTCAGCCAAGAAGAATAAAATGGAATAAAAGAACAATAAAATCACCATTCCAAGGGCAAATAACTTTCATTTGCAACACTAATTTATAGGCAAATAACAATGCCCCATAAAGAAACTGACCAGAAAGGCCACTGTCTTTCAGGAGGTTTGGAATAGATATAATTTTATCCCTGTCCACACTCAAAGCCCTAGTGGTACTTTAAAGGCTTCTGTCTTTCTGGCCACAATTCATATGGGACCAAAGAGGGCCAAGAGTCTCAGCTAATTTCTAGTTGCTAAGATGCCTCTCTTCACAGTTCTGCACAGCACCCTCTCATTCGCTCAGCTCTGCACAGCACCCCCTCATTCCCTAAGAGGTACTCAGGGTATCTGTGGGCAAGTTCTCCTCCAGGGCCTGAGTAACTCAGCCAATAAAGTATCACTTGCTACTAGGGTGGCTGAAGCAGGAAGATCACAATGTGTTCCAGGACAGCCTGGGTAACTCGGTAAGGTCCTATCTCAAAGTAAAAAACAGAAATAAAATTTTAAAAAGCTGGTGCTGTAACTCAGACCTAGCATGTACACGGCCCTGGGTTCCATCCTCACACCGGCAAAAAAAAAGTCAGTCAAGGTTAACAGGCTTCTGATCAAAAACAGAAGATCTAGACGCATGAATGAAGGACCTACACAGTGCCTGCTCCATTTACACTGGAATATTCTGGAATATAAACGTGTGCCATGCCACTAGGAGGAGCAACGGCTTTTGCCACAAAACCAGCAAGAGCACACTCCGTCAGCCTTGCATATAAACAGAGTGACAAAGAAAGTGACAGCAGCAATGAGAAGGGGAAAGAAACAGCACACAAGAGGTAAAGAGGACACAGAGCCACTGCCCACTGTCTCAGCACCACCCAGGTACGTGTCACTCATCCATTCAACAGGCACATCCCGACGCAGCACGTACCAGGCCACCAGGCCTGCCTTAGATAGCCCACAACTCTTCAGCCCAAAGAGACTGCCTGCGAATATCCAGTTTAGTAATGGCATATACAAATTACCACTCAAAGAAAAAGGACAAAGAAGGTCCAAATCAAGAGAATAAGTCAAAGAAATCCAAATCCTAGAAACTAATACTTACATAGAAACCCAAAAGAAAGCAGAAGGAATTTTGTACATAGAGTAGCCCTGAAGAAGCTTAGTTTTATCATAGCCATAATACAAAATTGACATCTGTCTTAGTTACTTTTCTCTTGTTTCTAGATAAAATCCCCAACACCCGGGGTTAAGGGAGGAAAGGTTTATTTGGCTCACAGTTCGCAGAGGTCTCAGTTTATAGTTGGCTGGCTCCAAGGCAGGGTGGCACGGCAGACAGGCAGAAGGCAGCAAGGCAAGCGAGGGACCTAAGCAGCTTCTTTCTACTGCTGCTATCTTATTCAGGTGCCCAGATTAGGGTGGTGCCAAACCAATTCGTGGATTGATTTAGTAACCATACACCCTTAAATCCCAGCATCACACACTCTAGATTCAGCCGCCTCTGAAAAAGCCCCATGTACAACCACATGAAGTGCTGAGGGGACATCTAGGCACAAACCGTTCTTCACTCTTTTCTTTCTTCCTTTCTTCTCTTTTCTTTGCTTCTTTCTCTACTTTAAAAGTTTCATTTACCTGTTTACCAGTTGTACAGCCCAATTCTTTGGGCAGGAGAGAAAGAGCCGGAATCACTGGACATATTGCCATCCAGCAAGACAAAGAAATAATTCTCATTTGAACTAAAATGCATCTAACAAGTGAAATTAAAAAATTAAAGTTATCTTTTGATTTCAGTAAGTGTCAACATGCTGAAGCCCCACAGAAGAATACTGCCCTACAGAACAATGTCAGAGAATGAAACCTGATTATGCCTAAATGCCTTGCAGTCTGGGTGAGGGAAGACAATCCAAGGCCAAGAAACTGGAACCATCAAGAGAAAACATCTGAGGCTTACCAAGAAAATGCATCTCAGCCACTGCAACTCAGCATCTAATGAATTTACTACTGAACGTTTTCCAAGACGTGAGGGTCCTAAGTCCACAGAAGAGGCCTCTAACTAGTCTTAGGAAATCCTGGACACCTTCCCTGAGAGGAAGGGAACAGAAGGAGCCACCTGCTAGAAATAGAAGAACGCAGAGAAAGGGGAGGCAAGAAAATACAATACCTCAAATATCTGAAAGAGTAACGAATGACGGGAGAATGCTAACAAAGACAAGAAAACCGTCCAGTGACTGCTTTGTCCTCTCTCCCAAGTCAGCTCTAGGGAATATCTATATTAAGAAGCCTAGTTTGTAATATAAATTCCACATTGGGAAGGACAATGTTTCTCACCTGATACAAAGTAGACACACAGTTTTCTAGAATGCAACACGGCCAGATGAAGCATTTCAGTACCTCTGAAAAATAAAGTTTTCAAAGGTTTTAAATATTACTTTCAGATATTAACAAAAAGTTACAAAACAATTTCAAGAAGATCTCACAACTATAACCACTGTGAGTAAACAAAACAATTGATTAGATAAGAGTCTAAATTGAAAAATAAAGTTAACAACAAACATGCAACCTGACCATTCCCCAGGCTCAATGCTCTGCCTTTGCATGTGGGTGGCACTTGCCTGTAACCCCAGCTACTTGGGAGGGTGGGACAGGAGGATCCCAAGTTTGAGGCCAGCCTGGGTAACTCAACAAGATCCTGTCAAGCAAGAATGTAAGGCAAGAAAGGGAGAGAGGAAGGGAAGAGGGAGAGAAAAAATACTCTGCCTCCAAGAGCTGCCTTCATCTTGAAACGGAGCCTTCAAGGCAGAGTGAGCCTGGAGTCATCTTCCCAAGCACTGTCCCACAGTAAAGACGTCCTGCCTCTGTAATTTACCTGTAGCTCTGGGCAAGCCACTTGACCTCCCTGAGGCTAACGAACATAAGCGGTTTCAATTAAATTAAATACAATCACGTAAGTACCTTGTAAAGCATAAAGCACTAAAAATGCTCAACATTATTAGGAAAAGGCATGTATCACTTCCAGGTTTGAAAACTTATTAAAGTACTGAGAACATTCAGTTTTGACTAAATCTCAAATAGAAATAAAATCCCAATGTCCCCACTACACTTCCCAGTCCATGTCAGGTGGTTTCCAGACAGCAACAGGGCTCAGGCTACAAATCCTAAACTCAGTCTTCAAGGGTCAAGCTGATGGATGTTAATGACTACAGAGTGTAAAGGGCTGTGATTAACTGGAGGCTGGGGCCAGACTACGAAGGTGGCTACTACTTGGTTCTGGGCTTATGGCCAGGTCTCCACATTAATCAAGAAAAGCCAGAAAACAGGGATTTTCTGTAAAACCTCCAGCTCTTAAATGTTGGCAGCTCTGTTAAATTTAAAGCACTGCAGGCCCATGTGTGAAGTGGGCCTCCAAGGTACAATCTATACAGGCTCTGTACTGTCTGCAAGGACTGTAATTCAAGTCTGACAACCTGGACTGGGGTTCTTACTGGGCACCTTACTAAACGTGTTTACTATTTCAGAACGTTACCATCTCATTTACAAAACAAGAATAGCATTAGATAAATATCTGTAAAACACTATTCGTCTGATGGGTCAATACTGATCATTTGCTCTACTACCAGAAAATGCAAACATACACAACTCTCATGAATCTGACAGCGCCTTCAGAAACGCTTCTGTGCATCTGGGCAGGCAAAAAAATGTTCCCTCGTGCTCAAGACAACAGCAGGATGTCGTGGAGAGTGAACATGGAGTTTAGGCGGGTCTGGGTCCTGGCCATGTGACTGGCCCTCAAGCTCCAGTCTCCTTGTCACTTACTATGACCACACTGGCCTTGCAGATTAGACTCTTGAGACAGAATTTATAAAGGCCTACGAGAGCATCCACTTGTTAACCTCTTCCCCTTCCATGAGTGATCATGAAGATGAGAACCGCATGCAAACACCACTGCACAGAATGCTGACTACCTTTCATTTTTTTGAAAAACGGAAAGGTAAAAGCTCTACCCTCCAGGGAGCTGACCTACTGATGGAGTCACAGTCCGGAAGTGACGAGAACTCAGGAGGGCCTAGCCGAAGGGCACAGGTTGGGCAGCACGACCCTGAGGACCATATCTGGTCCCTGGTCCTTTCCTTTCTGGCTTCTCCCAGTCTCTGTTTTCTGGCTGCCATGATACGCGCAGCTTCCTCCACCGTGATTCTGCCTCACCACAGGCCCAAATGCAATGGCGCCTGCTGACCATGGACTGAAAACTCTGCAACCAAGAGCCACAGTAAAGCTGCCTCATTTAAGCTATTCTCAGGTGTTCTGTCACAGTGCGAGAACACTAACATAGCACCTAGTCATCATCTGCTGTTAGATGGAGTAGAGACGGACCAGCCTTACGCTCCACACGATTCTCTGATCCAGCCTGTCCCCATGCATAAAAGACTCATCTCATGTCCTGGCTAAGGCACCCATGCTGTAAGTTCCCAGCAAGATAAAACTATCACTCGAGGACAAATAGGAGTCAGGACCCTGAATACATGGTACCTGGGGCCAATCAGTTATCATGAGCAAACAGAATGAGCCAAATCCAGAATTCAGGGCACAAATCAGACTCAGGAGGGCACAGGGGCTCAAAGAGAAGTACATAAACCAGCTGTGCCTACATTGGAACTTTTCCCAATACTTTTAAAAGATTAAGAAAAACAAGCTTAATTTTAAGACAATCCATGTATGAAAACAAGATAAAATCAGCAATATCATCAGGAAATAAAAGGAAGACATATTATACAAAGTGTAAACTAACAATTTTCTAAAATAATTAGGCTTAAAAATAAAGTACTTTGAAACAATTTTCTTGTATGGAGAAGACTTACTTTGTGGGGTTAAACTGAATTCTTTCAAGATAGGACTCCACACAAGTAATTCATTTTAAAACTTCAAAGTTGTAAGCCAAAATGTGACAATTATCTGACGTTATGGCTAATTATTTAAATAGACACATAAATTGAACAGTTTGCTCTTTAAATAAGTGAATACTTCCCATTTCTTTATTTCCAGGATGTATGGGTTGTACTTACGAAACGAACTTTCCTACTTCCACTTGAAGAATTGGGTCTCGCAGATGCACTTCTAGAAGCAAATCTTCAGCCTGAGCTCCATCACCTGTTTTTACAGGATGTGGATTGAAGATTCTAAGGTATCCCATAAAACTGCCCACAATTATTTTGTCTGTAGAGAGAGGTTTTTTAAAAAGATATAAGTAAAAAAGCAAACATTAGCAAATATCTTTGGGAATAAACCTTCTAATGCATAAAAGAGAAATCTAAATAGTAAAAGAATGCTTGATACACAAAAGCCACTCTGCCAATTGAAGATGCAATTAAAGTGAACATGTCTGGAGAACACATAGATTTTCAAAAGCAGCGTTAGGGCTGGAGGTGTGGCTCAGTAGTAAGCGCCTGCCTAGAAGGCAGGAGGCCCTATGTTCAATCCCAACCACCACAGGGGAAAAAAAGCTTTACAATGCCAATATTCAAGTGTATTCAAGCCTTGATTTGGCATTAGAGTCATGATTTATCTCAATCAAAGCAAAATATTTTATCAAAGCACTAGTATAAGGTATAACCTGATTTCAACATAAATTATCACCTCTATAACTGGTTGTGATCATCAAAAACACTGTACTAGGAAGGATTCCGAGGCCTCCCCACGGTGCCCTGGCTGACGATGACTAGTCTTGAAAGTGGGGGAAATGAGGCAGGTGCTATAGGCCAACCTGTGTCCCCCCAAAATGGTATGTCGATGTCCTAACCCCCAGTATCTATGAATGTGATCCTGTTTGGAAACAGGCTCTTTGCAGATGTAACCAAGTTAAAATGAGGACACAGTCAATTAGGCACGTGACAGCACTCTAGTCAGGTCCTGTAAGAAAACAGACGCAGGTAGGCAAGTGCCATGTTAAGACAAAGAGACACCCAGAGAGAAGCCGCCCTCGTGACAAGGTGGCAGAGATCAGAAGGACCCATCTGCGTGCCAAAGAGGGCCTGCGAGCAGCAGGAGCCACAGGAGGCGGGAAGGGCCCTGGCGGCTTCAGAGGCGCGCAGCTGGCCAACACCTGAATTTCAGGCTGGCGGTCTCCAGAACTGAGAGAGGATACACTTCTGGTGTTTTAAACCTCCCAGTCTGTGTGCTTCGTTACAGTTCTCCTAGAAGTTCTACACACTCATTTACTGGGCAATGCCCCAAGTAGTTTACACGTACTAACTCATGAAGTTCTCACAATAATCCTATTGAGAGGTCTTCTGGGGAACCTCAGTCCCAAACGCAGTCACACAGGTAACGAGATTGTGGGGCTGGACCATCTGGTGGCAGCGCCCTGGAAGCCCACGAGGTCTCTGGGGCCATTTGTTCCTAACTGTCCTGTTCCCACCAACCAAGGCATGGCCAGTTCAACTCTGCCTGCACTTGGGGAAGCTACCTCACTCTCATTCCGGTCTCTTTTTTATGTAAACCGATCATTTATCTGTGTCACTAGTGGCAAAAAGGAGGGGGTGGTGAACAATGTAGAAATGAGCACCAGAGAATAAACTGCAGGCAGCAAATCCTACAAGGGTATTTGGAATTCGTTCTTGACCTCAGCCAGGGCACAAAGCAGTAAGACTCCCGTCCATATTATGGGTATGTACTGAGCACATACTGTGCACAGTACCAGATAATTCAAGTAACCACCGCTAGTCACCCAGGGTCCTGCCCACTGCAGGTGAAACTCCAGGGGCCAACCAACAGGAAGGAAGAATTGCTAAGCCCTACGTAGGACAGTTTTTCTAAATGTACCACATAGTATAAAAGAAGAGAATAATAAATTTGAACCTCAAAATCTTCATCTTACAGTAAAGAATAAGTCAGGGTCTCTGAAACCCTGCAGAAAGAATTTCTTACCATTTAAGTGCTGAATTTAAGCACTGAGAATCTATTCAGAGATGCATTCTTTGGGTTTTATATCACAGTAACAGATGAGTTATCAAATCTCTTCAGATTTTTAATTAAAAGTAGTGACACTAATCAGAAAGAATGAGATTATACTGTTACAATGCAGTTACTAAAAGAATCTAGAAAGCAACTACATGTTGGCATATACCTGTAATCCCAGCACTCAGGAGGCTGAGGCAGGAGGATCACAAATTCAAGGCTTGCCTAGACTACACAGAGAGTTCAAGGCCAGCCTGAACTACAGAGTGAGACCCTGTCTTAAACAACCAAAAGAGTCTAGAAAACTTGAAGAAGACTTAAACCACCAAATTTTTCTAAAATGTCCCCACTGAGCTTTCCTGTATCTTGTCATTCCCTAGCCCCCCTTGTAACTCACTAAATCACCAAATTTGACTTCAGTATGGACCTGCCTTCAGAAATAAGAAGTTGAGACAGGCGGCCACACAGCAGTAAACTAACCCCAAGAAACACAATGTATATGTATTATTTTTTAAACAATCAGAGGTACTATTGCAGTAACCAAATCTCAACAGTCTGATCACAAGTTAGACTATGGTTAATTAACTAATATGGAATTCCCCAGCAATTAAGTAAACAGGAGCCATTAAAGAGCCATGAAGGCTTTTTTCTGAACAATATTCAGTTGTAAGAAAGCACTATCATGCGTCTATCACATTTGGTAAGGCCTTTTTTCTTTGAACGCTATAACCATAAATATTCCACATGAATGACAAAGAAGACCAACCCCAGCAATCGGACCATATAGTCTGGCTTCTGCCTGTTCCTATCCAAGAACAATGACACAGCTGTGTGCAGTCACTGTGGTCACACCAAGCATGCCTGCTGGATGGAGAGTCATCTCCCCAGGCAGACTCAGGATAGAAAATGCCCAAGCTTTGCAAGAATGCTGAGTACTGGCTCTGAGGTTGTTATGGTTTGTGTCTAGATGTCCCCCCCAAAGCCTCATGTGGTAAGAGATAGCTGGATCTAGAGTGTGTGATTACTATCGCTTCTCGGCCTTTTGGCTAAGATCAAGTGTAGAGTGTGTGATTACTAAACTGATCCATTGATCGGTTTGGCATGGTTCTGCTGGGATCAAGGATGTGAGCCTGAGATTGGGGGATGGGAGTGTGGGCTGCCCTGGGGGTAGGTAGCCTAGATAATAGATACAGGAAGAAGCTTAACTAGCTGCTTGTTTGCATTGCTTATTTGCATACATTCCTTGCATTTTCATGACTTTACTTTTGCGGGCCGGTCGAGTCTGCTTCTGCCATGCTGCCCTGCCTCGGACCCAGTGGACTATAGACTGAAACCTCTGCAGACTGTGAGCTAATAAACCTTTCTTCCCCTAACTTTGGGTGTCAAATATTCTGTCCCAACAACGAGAGAAAAGTAACTAAAACAGAGGTACTAATTCTAGGTGTCCAGAAAGACACTGTTACAGTATTACCAATTATGGAAGTCCAGTAATATGTGAATTTTTTTCTTTTCCTTTAATACATGAATTTTTAATACAGTTCTCTCAGTAAGAGAACAAAGCCAATGTATTCTTTTTCTTTCCCATCAATTTCTGAGAGTTCAGTGCACCTATTTCGTTCCCAAATTTGTACATTTACGAAGTATGATACTGGAAGAGGTACACAGAACTCAGTTTCCCCACCCATGCAGAATATCAAAATCAGTAACATTCTTATGCCAGATTTTGGGTACCTTCCAAAATTTAACATCAAAAACTGAAATAGGCAGGAGTGGTAATTCCTAGCACACCTCTATTTAATAACCAAATTTGCCAATATTAAAGTCTAATGGATTAACTTGGATTAACAGAGTTACAGTTAATCAGGACACCAGCAATCTCTCCATCTATACTCATTCCTAGCTTCTCGCTTTCTGTCACTGTGAAAAAGACACTCCCGCCTGCTCAAGGTCAGTTAACCCTGCCATCTGCACATCTGCTCCCACTGCTAATCGTCTTCCCAGATCCTTGCTTGTTCAGTCACATCCTCTGTCCTATACATTGACCCAGCACTGTCCCCTCACCATCGTACCTTCACAGCCAAGTTTCTTTACAGAGCTGTAAACAGTCTCCCCACCTCCCATTCAGTCTTACGCTCTGCAAATCTAGATCTCCTTACCACGGTGACCATTCATCCACTCTCAGCAGGGACTGTAATGCTGCTAAAAAGCAGGGACGCTTGTCAGTTCTCTTGTCACTAAGCCTGGCCTCCGGGATACCAGCCCAATTGGTCCACCTGCCTCTGCCAGCCTGCTCAGAATCACTTATGACCAGTCTCCCCACACTCCCCTTTAATGCCTGCATTGTCCAGGTTACCCCAAGCCTCCCTCCCTCTTATCCAACTTCTCTGTCTGTACACTTTCACCCCTTCTCAGGGCTTCAAATACAAACAATGTAGCCCTCACTACCAAATCTCTCCCTCTACTCTATATCAAACAGAACATATCCAAAACTGCTCTTAGCAACCAACCACTCCATAAGATCGACAATGATAACTCTCAAATTTTAGAGTGCCAAAAAAAATAAAAAATAAAAATAAAAAAATTTTAGAGTGCCACCATTCAACTTTTGAAATTTGCAAAACGCTGCCAGGTGTGGTGGTACATGCGTGCATGCCTGCAATCCCAGCACGCAAGAGGCTGAGGCAGGGGGATCACTATGAGCTCCAGGCCAGACTAGGTTATAGGGTGAGTTCAAGGCTGGCCTGAACTACACAACAAGACCCTGTCTTTAAAAATCAAACAAAAAAGAAAGCAAAGAAAAGAAGTAATTGATTAATTAAATCTCAAAATGCAGATACCTGATCCCTATCACCTCTCTTACCCACAGAGAATACAATCTTACAAAATCTCCTATGTCTGGAATAGACAATCTTCATATGTAATAACCACTCCAGGGCACTGGGAAATAATGACCAAAGTTTTTATCTATGTGGCACACACACAAGTAACAATGTATATACTGCCTGGGAAAACAGAGGAAGCTGCTCACAGCTGGCCACAAACTAGAGATCGGAGGACAGTATCTCAGCATACTAGTAACTCACTGGTGGCACCTCAGAAAGGAGGGCTAATAGAAACAAAGAGCAACAGCACATTATTCAGACAATCAAGAAGCACAACTCCCAAGCAAGGTGAGCTGTAGACAATTTGGGCAGAGTGGTTTGGGCAGGGGGTCTCTGGCGGTACTTCCTGGTGTGTCTCTTCCATGCCAAACACCAGGGGAATCACAGCTGTAACAGCTGAGCAGAGGCAAGGTGGATTATCCTGGTGCAACCTTCCAAGGACCTTCTCTGAACAGAGGCCTTCCCACCCTCTACTGTGTGAGGCAGGGCCCTGATTTTTCCTCAGAAATAACTGACAAGGTACAAAATGTGGCTAGGACCTGTTGCTCTTCTTCTTTGCCAATATAATTTTCTCTTTTCTCTTTTTCCCCAGATCCTACAGTTCTAACTATAGTAAGGAGAAACAGAATATAGAAAAGTGTAAGAGAACAATACATATAATACTGAACAAAAGAAAAGGTGTAAGAAGCTTCTTTTCTAAGAAGCCAGTGATTATCTGGATTACAAAATAAAAGCTCATGACTATAAATGATTTCAACCACATACAGTAAGTCCTCGACTTGTGAATGAGTTCTGTTCCAGAACTATTCTTAAGTCTGATTTGTTCATAGGCCAACACAGTGAGTCTTACACAGTACACCCACGCAAGTTTGCAACTTGAATGTTCAGATGCTGGGGACTTACTGTATGAATTTCATATGCCAATGATCTATACCTAAACGTTTTAAAAGCCACATAATTAAGAATAGAGCAGGAAGTAGCTTCAGTATTATAACATGACAATGACAGCAATGATTTGACAATTGTTTTCTACCCACAAACAGAGCTAGCATAATTTCACTATGACATGAACAACTTTCAGATTCAATTTAAAAAGGACATCATTTTTCTTGTAAATAATTTCTAAATCCGACATGGTGGCACACATTCATAATCCCAGGACTTGGGAAGCTGAGGCAGCTTCAGGCCAGCCTGGGCTACACAGTGAGTTTGACAATAGCCTGGACTACATAATGAGACCCTGGCTCTAAATAAATGAATGAATGAAGGGAAGGCTATAATTATGGCAGTTCAATTGTGCTCTATGAAGTACATCTTCAATAAGGCATGTTTTTATTTGCTATTTTCAAAGCTTTGCTCCAAGATGCATGGTCATGAGGGCTGGAATACAGCTCAGTAATAGAGCACTGACCTAGCAAGTGTGAGGCCCTGATTCAATCCAAGGCACTGAAAAACAAAACTGTATGGCCAGAAGTTGCTTACCTTGTCCACTCCCACTATTGTCAACATCAGCCAGACACAAACAGCCTTGGTCAAATTCTTCTTTTTCTCCCAGAACAGTAGACCACCAATCACGGGCTTTAAATAGAGACATTTTCCTTCACTCTAAAAAGAAAGAATACCTTCTTAATAAAAATCTACTTCACATCATGAATTATCTCTTAAGGTATACAAAATTAAATTTGGATACTTTTGAGATTAACATTTCTGTATTAACTTTAATTTTTTGTATTTTGTACACATATATGAAACCATAAAGCCAAATGGATAGAAACATGAAGCAGAGATTTTTCAATACCATTCGTAAATTGGGCTAAAAAGTTATATATTTACGTTGGGCTAATCCTATCTTCTGAGACATTTAGGAAAGAACCACACAAAGAAATTTTAAAAACATTCTTTCAAGGACCAAGATTTAAAATACCAGCACTACTGAGCACACAGTTGTTAGCATAGTACCTAATGTCCTTCCAATCTGAACTGCAGCATCTTCTGTTACAAGCGGCTGAAAAGATCCAGTGAGATCCAGTGAATCAAATAACTAACAATGGAAACCAGTACATCACAGGTACTTAAAAAGCACTGACTCCCGCTTGTCATTCTGATCAAAAAAAGGCAAGATGGAAGAAGGAAATCGACACCCAAAAAGAGCCAGAAACACTAGTTTGTAGTTCCATTTATACCACTAACTACCAATGTGTCAGAATGAACATATCTCAGCCCTACCTTCTACTGAGTTACTGCTGTGAATGCACGTTGGACTTTTTCAATTGTAGCACAACATCAAATACCTTGGAATTCTATAGAAGTTCAGGGGTTTTTTTGTGTTTTTTTTTTCTCTTTTTATTAGTACATGTTTGCTGTATGGAATGATTAACATTTATTGTAGGGAACTGGTACATGTATATAACATCTCAATTTTTCACTTCTCCTCTCCCCCCAACCTTGTTTTTCAAGCATCAGATTCATTTATGTACAAGTCCTTATAAGGTTAATTATCTTACATATAGATTAACAACCAGACTGACAGGCCAATAAACATAAAACACATAAAACAATTATACTAAAGCGAAGTATACTTTTAGATAAATTGTCCATGCTGCCTTACAATAACATTTTTCTCTCTTTCTCCTCTTGTCTCTTTCATTTTGCACTTTATTTATACAGAGTGTCTCAGAAAAACAATGCAATATTTAAAATTGTGTGTCTGATTTACTTCACTTAACATTATGATCTCAAGGTGCAATCATTTTCATACAAATGACTCAAATTTATCTTTCTCAATGGCAAATATGTGTGAACTGATTTCTTATTTAATTAACTGTTTTGAATTATAAATAAGGAACTAGTAGCTGGATGTGGTGGCTCACACCTGTAAATCCCAGCACTGAGGGAGGCTGAGGCAAGAGGAGCCCAATTGTGAGTCCCACCTGGGCAAATGACACCCTGTTTCAAAATAGAAAATTGAAAAAAAAAAAAACCTGGAGATACATTTCAGTAGCAGAACACCCCCTGACATCAATCTAATCCCCAGTATCACACACACACACACACACACACACACACACACACACAAAACCCTAGGATTTGTATTTTATACCCTATTTGTTCAATGCTGATTTCCAGTTCCTCACTAATGCTTAAGTAAATGAAAACTGAAAACCAAACATCAAGTGTTCAATGACCACTATCTTCTTTAATGTGGAGGAAAGTAATAGCTAATATTTACTGAACTTTTACTAAATGCCGGACGGTTTCTAAGTGCTTTGGAAGTGTCCTATGTTAATCTTCATAACAGCTACAAAGTAAATCCTGAGTCCTATCACTCAAGTATCCCTGAACACAGAGAGATTAGGAAACCTGCCCGGGAGGTCTGAATTAACTAGCAGTGGGTCTGGCTCCTCCACAATGCCGGACAAAAGGCCACCTCGGGCTGACTGCACACTCTGTTGTCACTGGGGTTCAAGCTGCAGAGAGGAGCTCACACATCTGATTACATTATTAAAGGGTGCCTAGATGGCAATTACTGGAGGGTGTTAACAGGTACACACACACAAACGGACACAAGAAATTAGTTTCTGAGTTCCTAGAAAGATAAACAGAAGATAATAATCTTTTTAACCCTTAGCTCTTGCCATTCTCTTCCTGGCACTTGATGCCTTCCTTGTAGCTGTCTGCTGCTGCTGTTGTTGTCGGGGCACTGTGGGTGGAACCCCAGGCCTGTGCCTGCCAGGCAAGTGCTCTACCACTCAGTTATACCCCAGCACCCCCCGCACACACTTTAAGACAGTCTCACTAAGTTTGTGCAGGCTGGGTTTGAACTTTAGATCCTCCTGCCTCAGCCTCCAGAGTAGCTACCACACCAGGCTTCTTTCTAGTTTTTAATACTTATTTATACACATGTTATCTTCCACACCAACATGCCTTAGACTTAGGTTCCCCTGAAGAGGCAGGTGGTTTTAATACCTCACTGACCTAGTCCCACACTATGGAAGGGGAATAGAAGACCAACAGTCACAAAGGTAACCCCAAAAGAAAGCTGTATGAGGAATGTAGGGGTCAAAAGACAGACTCTGGAATTGGGAAGAAAAGACTCTGATGCTGTTGTTGTTTGTTATGGCCTGTGTCCAGATGTCCCCCAAAAGTCTCATGTGGTCATAGGTGGGGATTTTTGGAGGTGGCTGGATCTGATGCTGGGATTGATTTATGGCTCAATGCTGGGATCAAGGGTGTGAGTGCTACCTATCCTAAGGGCAGGTACCCTGGGTAACATACGGGACAGAAAGATGTGTGCTCGTGGCTTGTCATTTACTGCTTGTTTGCTCCCCTCTGCATGCCCTGCTTTGCCATGGACTATTTATTCTCAGTGATGTCCCTCTGCCATGCCACCCTGCCACGGGGCCAGCCAACTATGAACTGACCTCTACAAACTCTGAGCCAAATAAACCTTCCCCTTTTAACTTTGGGGGTTGGGTAGTTTGTCTCAGCAATGAGAAAAGTAACCAAAATATTGTTTGTACTTGGAACTTGGCTTTCTCCACATAATGTGGCTTTCTCCACATTATGATGCTAGTGTCACATCAAGTCTCATGAAGTAGTGAGGTAGGAGTAGGGTGTGGCTTGAGCTGGCTGGGAAGATGGGCAAGACCTGAGGCAGCGGCCTAGACCTGACCTCAGCCTGGGGCACGAAATCCAAATGCCCTCTTCCTCACAGGATGGGGGAAACTCTCACAAGAATTGAGAGGAGATAAACAGAAATGATACCAGGTCGCTTTCGTGCTCCCTAACCCCATGCTCTAGGGTCTCAGACTCTGTCCTTAGCTTGCTCCCTAGCCCCCTCCCCCTTTCAGCTCCCTAACTGCCAGCCTGCGATTTCATTCACGTGGCAGAGCCAGTTTCTTTTCTTTCTTTTTGCTATTTAAATAAACCTTCCACCACATTCAATAGGTCTGTTCAATTCTTTGTCCATGATGAAAAAGAACCAGGAAACTTAGTGCACAGCCAGCTCCTGACCGATATCTTAGGAATCAGGTCTTCCAGTCCAGGAATGATGGCTTTAAAGAACTGCTTTCAAAGGCAGCATTACAAGGACTCCCTGCTGGGGGGCGGGGGGGAGGTGCGGGTGTTCTCGATAACAGACACAAAGGGCAAAATAGCAGAGGAGCCAAGCCAGACAGCCCTAGGCTCACAGCTCGACCCCATCTTGCAGCTATGTGACCTCAGATGATTCTTCATCCTCGTCTCCTAACTGTTCTGGCTGTGGGACGATGAAAAGGCCCAACACACACAACTGCTTAGCCAGTGCCCACCCAACTGCTTAGCCAGTGCCCACCCACGGCAAGTGCTCAGTCACACCAGGCGAACATCAGTGAGAGCCCAGGAGCAGTAATGCGGCAGCACTGGTGGGACTGCAGATTGAACACAAAGGCTGGGCACCGTGCAGAACAAAATTACAGGGGCCAACTGGCCTTCTGGATTACAAATTCCAAAAGGACACCTAAAAGGCTGGCAGCAGTATCTACGTGCACGTGTGACACTGCGTACTGAACCCAGACAAGCGTGGCTCTACCTCTGACACACACCCGCCTTCTGACAGGAAGCTGTAATGAACATGTTACTAATTGGCAGGAAATTTTTATAATAACTTCATGTGTTTTAATAACTTTCGAAAACTACTTGAGGGCTGGAGTACAGCTCAGTAGCAGAGCACGTGCTTCACATATACAAATGTAGGGAGTTGGTAGGCAGAGAAAGAACAGAATAAGGGCCTCATTAGGTTTTATTAAAGAAATTAATAGAAAATCTTACTAAAAGTAGCTTTTGCCTCTACAGTTAGTGGCAAATGATTAAAAAGACAAACATAGAGAGGGAGAAAAACCAAACCTAAAAAAGCACCAGGTAGCACAATTAACATAAGAATTTACCAGAGAAAGGGCTGATAGCCAAAGCAGTAAGATGCCAGAAGCATGGAAAACCAAGGTAACTGCCCCCCCAACCTCCAATAAAATGCGCAGGAGACAAGGGGAGGACAACTAACTTAAAACTCTCACTTGGTATATGAAAATGCACACACCTAGACATTTATATACGTATTTTTTTCACTCTAGGGTCACTGCATTATTGCACTAGATACACACACACCTTCGCTTACTTAATCACTAGTCTGTCTTTCTACAAGCTCCTCCAAATTATACATCACAAAAGGGCAGGAGGAAATCAAAGCCCACCCAAAGAAATGTACGCATAGGCAGGGGTGCCCAGTTAGGGTCTTGTGGCCTGGGATCCACCTGAAGATAGCCTACAGGGCCAATCAGGTTGTGACAAGTTCCAAGTACCCACCTGGGTGAAAGAGTCCTTACCACCAGATAAAAGGAGTCAGGAACAAAGGCCCACGGGGAATCCATCCTTGCAGAACCTCCTCCCCTTTCTTTGGGGCAGCTGTTTTCTGCTTCTTCCTCCTTACAAATAAAGTGCCTTCCTTTCTTAAACTGTCCTTTTAATTCATTACTGGTGCTAAGTTTACCATCACTGCTAGCTGCTCATCCCAGCGGTGCTCATCCCCAACACAACACAATACAGGGTCCTAGATTCAACCCCCAGCATCTGAGGGAGGACTATCAAGACCAAGGCCAGCCTGGGTAACTTAGGAAGAGCCCCCCCATCCCAAAATAATTTGAGGGAGGCTGCGGATTTAGCTCCGCGGTTAAAGCGCTTGCCTAGCAAGCACAAGGCCCTGAGTTCGACCCCCGGCACCAAAAAAAAATAATAATAATTTGAGGGAATTCTTTGCTTCCATGTTTTGAATTTAGTTTTTGTTGTTTTGTTTCATTTTGGGTTTTTTTGTTTGTTGTTTTTTTTTTAAAGACATGCTCTAGCTACATAGCTCAGGCTGGCATTGAACTTGTTAGGTACCCCAGGCCAGCACTGAATTTGAAATCTTCCTACTGAGATTATAGGTGTGCACCTGTAATAAAATTTAAAAAGGGATAGGAAGTAGCTCAATGGTAAAGCACCCCTGAGTTTGATCCCCAGTACCCGAAAAGAAAAAAAGGCCAGCACCAAAAATAAACATATACATATATGTGTATATAACTGAAAGTGTTCTGAGGGATGAGATTTGCTATACACCTGAAAAATTTTATACTATCGCCGTTGTATTTTTTTTCTGCAGTAAGTATTTCAACCCAGAAGTTGTATCAGTTGGGTATGGTGGCACACACTGGTAATCATACAACTCAGGTGGTGAAGAAAGAAGATCCCAACTTCCAGGAAATCCTAGGCAACCCTGTCTCAAGATAAAATAAAAAGGCTGGGGACACAATTCGGAGGTACAGCACTTGCTTAGCATGCACGAGGCCCTAGGTTCAATTCCTAGTACTGAAAAAAAAAAAGTGTACCATAAACATATATGTAAGCTGTAAATACAGCACAACAATTACACATAATGAAAAAAATCCCTTAAACTTTCATTAAAAAATTGTAAATTGTTTTCAGGACAAAATTTCTTAATTCTTTCAAATAATATTCCAGTCACTTCACCATAAAAAGAAACAAGGCAATCATTCAGTTTACATATTGCTATACGTTAGACAGTCTCTCTCTCTTTGAATGTTGGTAGACTTTAGTTAAAACTCAGTCGTCTCTCCAGCATTTTTCAAGTTGTGTATGTGTGTGTACATACAAGATGTGTGTATGTGTGAGACACGATTTTGCATTTAAAGTAAAAGGTATCAAAGAAATCTATAAACCTCTCCAGGCAATTCAAGTCTGCTGCAGAATTTAATAAGGAGGACGTGCTGATAAAATAAGCTTAGTTCGTGTAAACTGCCTCGGTCTGCAAAACAAAGAAAGAAAGGGAGCAGTAATCCTACTGCAGAAAGCATTAGGGTATTAGTGCGGCCTCCGCGGCAGCCGCTGGCTGGGCACTCCTGGCTGCCTCTGAGACCTGTTGAAAAGTCGCCTGCCAAAGCTCGGGCACCGCGCGACGCCTGCTGTCGAATTCTTAAAACGCGCCTTTTCTCAAGATGCTCGCAGGATCAACATGCTTTGCGCTCCCACTTGCTTGTTTTGATGCAAACGTCCTTCCTGAGAAACCGACACCAGGCATCTCCCAAACCATCCCACGTCTCGGAGAACGCGCCCAGCGTACACAGCAGGGAAAGGACGAGGGCCCCGAAGTTTCCTGCACCCGCGCTTCTTACCTGACGCCGAGTGAGCGGACTCCGCCTCGCCCTCCTGCCGCGGACTCCCCGCGGAGCAGAAAGAGGTAACCGGGTGCAGAGAATAGCGCCCTCTACCTCCCACCGCCTCCCCCCTCCCGCGCGAACCCGCGCCGCCCCGCAGAGCAGGCACGAGTCCCCAGACGCCGCCGGTGCCGCGGTCTCCCGCGCGGACGGGGCAGGAGAGACTGGGCAAGTCCCGCCGCTCCGGAGGAGGAAGCGACAGAGGAGATGGGGGCTGCGGGACCAAGCTCAGGGCAGCGGGAGGGACGCCTCCGCCACCTAACCCCGGGCCATCTTCGCCCGGTTGTCCTGGCGACCGGCCGCGGACGCCACCGCGCAGGTCAGACGCGGCGCCGCGCGGCCCCCTGGGAGCTGTAGTCGCGCGCGGCTGAGAGGCCTGCGCCCCGGTGTCTGCTGGGCGTTGCAGTCCAGCGCGGCCGAGGCGCGGGAAAGGGTACGATGTAGGAGAGGGCCGCCGCTGGAGTCTAATTGCTGCTGGGCCGGCGGGCGCTGGAACCGCTGCCTTCTTGATCTCAGCAGACAGAAGTAAGCAGTACAATTCTTTTCCCGTTCCCAGTAGCATTTCCTCCCCTCCCGCTCTGCAGAAGCCCCGCCCCCAAGCCCCGCGCCCGCCGGCCGACTGGTGAGGGCGGGACTACACGGCGGGCGGGGCGCGGGCGCGGCGCGGCGCGGCCCTGTCGGGTGTTCGGGTCCCGGTTCCGGCGGCCGGTGTCCAGGGCGACGCGGGCCGCAGCACGGGTTCGCCTCAGCGCCGAGGTCGGGGGGTAGCGCAGCTCTGAGTAGAGCCGGTCTGTGTTTCTGTCTCGTCTGTGAACCGGTATTGAGACTCTGACTCACTTGTGAACCAGTATTGTGTGACTGACACGTTTATTATTATTTTTACCGTACTTAGTATATTTCAGTATTCTTTTCAGTCATTCTAGGATTTCCTGGTATGATGTGCAAATATTTAACTTCACCAAATAATGCCAGTTTTTTTCTTTCAAATTCAGAGCAAGTATACCTTGTCACCAATTTTGAATTTTTTCTTGTTCGCTTCTTTTTCAGTGGATTCCATTTGGGCTTTAATTTTACTGTTTTCCACCCCCAGTTCACATTCCTAGTATAAAATGTAATTCTAAATTACTGCATTTTTTTGTTTTTTGCAGTCCGGACGGGTCCCCGGACTCACACTAAGCGAGTACCCGACCACTGACATACACCCCCAACCCTTATCACTATTTTTTAAAAATAAAAGAATTTCATGATAATAAAATCATTAACTTTTTTACTACTTCAATACTGAACCACACAACTTGGTCATACTTAAAAAAAATTACTTGAATGGCCAACAATAAGAATTTAAGCAAATTATGATAAGATACTGTTTTACCACAAATTTCAAGTTATTGAAACATTTTTGCTTGAAATGGGGGTGTTGCTCAGTGGTAAAGCATTTGCCTAGTATGTGGAGGGCCTGGGTTTGATCACAGATGGTTTATCAACAAAACAACAAAAAAAGTTTATAAGAGATGAGCAAAAATCCAGTGGATACTTAAAAATTTATTACAGTAGAAGACACATTGCCGTTAATCCCCCTCAAAATATTGCTTCTCACTTTGAACACACTTGTCCTGTCATTCTTGCCACTTTCTGAAGCAGTTCTGGAAGTCCTCTTCCATGAGTGTCTTTTCAAAACAATGGGGAATACTGCCACCAAGTGCCATCCAACTGAAAAGCAGGCTTGCAAAACATGAATTACTGATTGTAGGATTGGACATGCTGAAGTCAAGGTGCTTGTAATATACAGGTGGACACTCAGGATATATTGGGACCTGGATTCTCTTCCTTGGGAAAGCGTTCCTGCCTGGAGTTAAGACTTGGGGAATTCTCACGCATGGTAGATGAGCTACCTGAGTGGACAGGGTCAGACTGTACAGGCTGAGAGGAGTGAGGTGTGAAATTCAGAACACAGGGAATACTAAGTAGGACTGGAAGGAAGGCGGGAGGGGGGATCAAGGCAAGGAGACTGAAAAGGCACATGGTACGAGACAGGAATGCAATCATATCTTATGATTTAAGGAATGAGTGGAGGGCTGGGGATTTAGCTCAGTGATTAGAGTGCTTGCCTTGCAAGCACAAGGGCCTGAGTTCGATCCCCGGTACCAAAAAAAAAAAAAAAAAAGGAATGAGTGGAAAGTTAGGAAGTTGAGACAGTGAGAAAAAAGAACTTTTCCCAGGAATAGCACTGTAGTAAATTAAAGGTGGAAATGTTAAAAAGCGGATATTGGAGAAGTGGTGGAGGAAATGTCTATCGTAGTCCATTTGGAATTACATAACAACATACTATAGAGTGGGAAATGTGCAAACTGCAGAAATGTGTTGTTGACAGTTCTAGAGCCTGGGTGGTCCATTGATAGGGTACCCGCACACTCAGTCTCTACTTCAGCCCTTTTCTCATAGAGCCTTCTGCCCCATGAGTCCTTATAGGGTGGAGGAGCAGACAAGCTCCCTCAGGCTTCTTCTGTAAGGGCCCTCATCCCATTCCTGACAGCAGATCTCTAGGACCTGATCATCTACCTAAGGCCAGCACTGAATACAAGGTTAATTTTTAATTTTCTACACATGAGTTCTGGGAGGACACAAACATGGGAGGGAGTATATGTACATAGTAAGATTCTGATTGATTTGCTCAGCATCTCTCCCAGTTTTTTCTGTGTGCCTTCGCAGATGTCGGAGGCTGGAAAATGAAAAACTACACTGAAAGTGAAAGCTCACATATGCTAACAGCCCTGCTGCTAGAAATCCTTCAGGTTTTGGTTCACATGCATTCATGCCAGATTTCGGTCTGGAACCCAGTCGAATTGGGAGAAATAGGACGTTGATTCGTCTAGCTGTTTCAGTATGAGTGTGGGGCCAATCCCTCAGCTTTCTGACTCCCAGATTGCAGCTGAGGAGGGATATTCCCACAGACCACAGCCAAGCCATGGTTTACTTCTTCCAGTGCTTTCTACTTACTCTGAGTTGCTGCAGAGCGGAGTCATCTGGCACAGGCCCAGGTTTCAATCCCACTGTGGCCAAGACAGATATCTCACAGAATGGTCTTGGGGTATGCGGACAGCCACAGCTGTCACAGTAGCAGTTCAGCCCAACTGTGGAGAAGCAGCCGCTTCACGGACAGCCCCAGCTTGCTGAGAAAATACCAGGACTGTAATGGCAACTGCCCCTGCTGTCCCAGAGTTTCCTGGTGGGGTGGCAGAAGCAATCATGGTCTGTTGGGGTTTGCGGATTTGAGGATATCAGCAATGTGCTCCGGTTCCTGCTCAATCTTTGCTGTTAAGGGGACGGTCTTCTACCACTCCCCAGAAAGTTAGAAGTAAGAGTTCAGGGAGATGGTGCCTGGCAAGGGATTAGTAGGTGTCAGTGGTGTAGCTGCCGCCCTGTTCAGCCAGCTACGGAAATGGCCAGAAAATGCTGGGGCCAGTTGCCCAGGGACACCCTCGCAGCTTTGAGGGAGAGGAGAGATAGCTGTCAGTGACACCGGCATCCTCTGGCTGCCAGGAGAAAAAGCACCTTATAGCTTAGGTGCTTTTTTTTTAATCATCTGAACTCTATTAGGTGCTTTGACCTGTGCCTCGTTACTTCCACAAATACTACCATTTTAAGTATTAACATCTCCATTTTTCAGGACAGAGTAGAGAGGTGCTAGATGGCAGGAAGGGACTTAAGTCCACAAGTTTATGGTATTGAAGTCTAATATTATCCTTTTTTTAGCCTCCAGACATTCTTCATGTCTCGCTCTAATCAAAGACATGTCAAAGACATGTCGTCTCTGCTGAGTTTAAGTATATCCTTTATTGTTTCAATATAGAATCTGAGGATTACCGTGTACAATACCTTTCTGGGATTTATTATTTCAATATACTAAAATGGAAGGAATTACCTTGTCAAAGCTAATATGCATCAAATAAGGTGCATTAGGTGACAAAAAGTAACTGACTCAGCATATTTCAGGCAAAGCAAACTTTACTGAAGACTGAGTCGAGATGACCAGTGAATTAAAGTAATAGCTAAACAGCCAAGTAATTTAGAAAAGGAACTGAAGCATAACCAGCTTTCAAGGCTTGCAGACTTTATTTAGAGTGCACAGAAAAGATTATTCACCTCTAACCCTCAAGATCTCTATGTCTTCTCTTTAAATTTTCCAAGTTATCAGTACAGATGGTCCAACGTGTATAGATGTTTACCTCTAGGTCAGTCACAAAAGTCAAGTAGTGAATTATGGACCTCATTCAGCTACTCAGACTCACTTGCCCACAGATGGGGAGGAATAGAAGAGACTCTTTCCCATGAAGAAAAAAAAGTACTAGGTAGGTGAAACCAACTGAAACCCCATCTCAGCTCCTGTTTACATACGCACACACAAAAGCCAGACACTTCTAACCCAAAAACATCTATGGAGAAGGACAGAATAACTAATAATCGAGTGGGTTACAAGATAACTAAATGTGTACATAAAGAGGGGTTCCAAATGCCTTCTGGCAGTTTCAAGCTTTACTAATGGTAAAACGTTAGAAGATGCAATTTATGGAGAATATTTGTTATTTTCAAATTTAACTTTTAATTTCCTTTCCCCTGTATATGAGGTGTGATTTTTTTTAATGTATATTTTAAATTTAAAAAACTTATTACAGAGCAGACTTGCCCCAGAGGAGGAGCACCCACCTTCAGGGGAGGGAGCAGAGCTGTGCCAGTGGAATGGTACCTGCCCTCATGTAAGCAAGCACACCTGCACCAGAGAACAGGTGCCGCCTGCCCCCAGGGGAGTGAGCAGACCTTCCCCAGAGGACAGGCACTCCACCCTGATGTGAGAGAACAGACCCGTGCTAGAGAAGCATGCCCACACCCAGGGTAGCAAGCACACCCACACTGGTTAAGCAGCACCCCTCCCCAGGGGAGCATGGCATGGGGCAGCAGAGGCAAGGAATAAGCAACTGGTCTGATCCGGGACTAGGACAACACCAGGAAGAGAAGAGAGCAACCAGACCTCATACCTGAGGACACTGAGTCCAACAGCCCACATGAACCCCCGCCTTATGGCCTACATCCAGGGGAGAAAAGAGAGCTGACCACATTGTCTACTGATGGGAGCAAGGATATGTCTTGGCTTGGAGGATAGCCACAATCTGAGGGGAACAGACAGAGGGGCCTGCTGGTGCAGGGCAAGTGCCTCAAAAACCCCTAGGTCCTAAAGCTAGGCATTAAAAATCTTGACTGGCTGGGTCCCAATATTGCAAATTGGCATATATACACATTTTATGATTTCAGCAAGAAAAATGTATTAATATAGCAATATACAGTCAGCAAACAAAAGTGCATTGATTTCTAGCAAAACATCACCTTCCTCTCTCCATAATGAAGGCAACCCTAATCCTAGCAAAGTATAATCAATGAATAAATTATTTCTATTCATGCAATGGAATATATGCAGTAATGACAGTATACATACTGTAATCATATGCCACATGGATAACATTCAGAAATATAAGGATGAGTGAAACGACCCAGACAAAAAGTATATATTTTGCTCTTCTACTTATACAAACTTAGAAAAAACTAAGATAATGAATACAGGGTCATCTAGAAGTTAGAATAATTATTACTATTTGCATGGTAGGGTCAAAAACTGAGACAATTGAATTCATGTGCACATGGAAGATTATAAGGAAAAAAAAGAAAAAAAAATTTTAAAAAGATTATAAGGAAATAAGAGAAGCAGGTAAAGGTGCAGATGAGTCTGTGGGAATATGTGTGAGAACATTCTTGGATTGGGTAGCTCTTTAATGTGTTTCAAGTCAGATCTTTTAAGAATCTGTTATTCTGGGCTGCTTTTAAACTGTTAGTGCCTCACACCTTCCTGACCATCTATCCTGCTCTCCCTGGCTCCTACTGACATGCTGCTCCTGTGTGCCTCTGACCATGCTCTCATCCCCTCAGGAACTCTCCCACCATTCCCGAGCAGAGCCCAGTCCTCCAGTGACCTTGGGCCTCCTGCAGTCCTGTCACACATTATCCCTTTGACATCTGTGCTTCCACTGCTGATTATTTGCAGTTTCTTTCTGATTGAGCAGCCTTGTATCAGCCATCACTTTGAGGAAGACACCTTCACCATCTCCATTTGGCAGAAGAAGACATTTTAAAGTGTTAAGTAACTCGCTCCACTAGTAAGTGGTGGATCAGTGATTCAAATTCAGTCTTACTTCACATACTAAGAGTTGAACTTGACCCCCAGAGCACCTGATACAGGGTTGCATATTATGGAAGAATTAAGAAAATGCTGATTTTCTTGGGGATGGATTCAGCCATACAGTAGAGACAGCAAACAGTGCCAGGGTTCCAGTGGGATCACCACCCACCCTATCCTTAAAGTTTCCTGTATTTTATTATTTTCCACTTTTTTCTTCATGAGACATTTACTGAGCACCTACTGTGTGGTACATACCAAGCTAGGTGGGGAAGGAGGAATGAGTGAGGACAATGTCCTGTATTTAAGGAGCTCACAGTCCAATAAGAGACTCCCAAGGTAATGAGGTAATTAGGTGATGATCAGACTGTGCGAAGGTCCAGTGATGTTAGTGGGCGACAAGGGTGTGGTCAGGACCAGCTTCCAGGAGGAGGCGACTGAGATAGAGAAGGGTGGGGTTGAGAGGAGTAGATATGACCTCAACTGGCTTATGGGACAGAGGGAGCAGTTCACTGTTGTAGAGGGGAGCAGCAGGACACAGAGCCCTGGAGGAGGAAGACACATTTGGGAGGGATAAGAGAAGTGGTGGGTGAGGAGGAAGAGAGTCATGGATGGTGCTAGCCACTGAGGTCATCACCACTAAAAAAAAGTCAATAAAGTATGACTTGTGTCCTTGAATTCTCTGTTTTTTTACTTTTTCAAAAAAAACAAACCAGCAAGCACTCTAAGACTGTGGGGAATTTCAGGAGAAATGTTGTAATACCTCACTGCCAGCAGATGGCGCGAGGTGTACATTAAAAAATCTCGTATGAGTGTGTGCAAGATACACGGCAAATGTTTAATTTTTTTTAAATGTACTGCAGTAAAAGACACATGGTCATAAATCATCCCCCAAAATCCTCCCTCACTTTTAGTACACTTATCCCATCGTTTTTGCCACTTTGGGAGCCGTTCTGGACGTCCTCTTTGATCAAAAATATGGGAAAGCAGCGGCCCAGGGCCACCCAACAGAAAGGTAGGAAAGGCAGACTTGGAAAAACATCACGGTGTGTCCTTCAACCGCGTGTCCCAGCCCAGTCCCGCCCCCTCCTCCACCCCTTCCTGGCCCCGCCCCCGGCCCCGCCCGGCTCCCGGAAGCACCCTTGGCCCTGCCCTGCTCTTTCCGACCCGCCTCCAGGCCCCGCCCCGCCCCGGGTCCCGGCCCCGCCCCCTCCCGTCCTGCGTCGGGCCCTGGGAAGCCCCTCCGGCCTCACCCAGACCCCGCCCAGGCTGCGCGCCGGGCCCCGCCCTTCTCCGGCCCCGGAAGTTGGCTCAGACCCCGCCCTAAGTAACCCCCTTCCGCCTCGGGTCACGGCCACGCCCCCTTCCGCCGGGGCGCGCGCGGCCGGCGAGCGGCGGGAACGCGCGGGGCGGAGGTGGTGCCGTCCGGGCGGGCGCGGGGGCGGGCGCGGGGGCGGGCGCGGGGCCGGGCGCGGGGCCGGGCGCGGGGCCGGGCGGAGCACGAGCTGCTGCGGCTCCGGGAGCAGAAGCGGCGGCGTCGGTACGCGGAGCAGCTGCGGCACCTGGACCATTTGTGAGCGCGAGCCGGGCGGGGCCGCGTCTCCGTCGCTTCCCTGCCGTTGGTACCGGCGTAGCCGCGCTTGCTGTTTTGACGCAGGGTTCTTCGTAGCCCAGGCTGCCCTCAAACTCGCGGCTGTCCTACCTCAGCCTTCCGAGTGTTGGCGTGCTTCCCGTGTTTTGTTTCCTTCTCGTGTCTGGGTGTCCTCAGTCTCCACTCAGGCTGAACAGTGAGGCACTGGCCGGACACATTGGTGCACGTCAGTCAGCCCAGTACTGAGGAAGACTGAGGCAGGAGGGTCACAAATTCCAGCCTAGACTGGGCAAATTAACGAGACTCAGTCTCAAAATGGAAAAAAAAAAAAAAATGAAAAGGCTTGGGGTTGCAGCCTGCCAGGCACGCGGAGGCCCTGGGTCCCATCCCCCGCACGGAGGGGACAGCAAACAAATGCCGGAGACAGACCACCGGGGGCCGCGGGGTTGCAGCGCCCTTTCTACCCAGGGGCTGCCTGTGTGTGGCCGGGATACCCCCTGCTGCACCTGTGGCCCGTATCTGCCTGACTGCAGGCTGCTTGGTGGCTAGCTCTGTACTAAAGGCTGTGAGCCACCACCCTCTCCCTGTGTGTCGTGGCCCGTCCGCCTCGGTCTCCCCCCAGCCCTCCTCCTGACCGCAGGGCCCTCCTGCCCTCAGCCTCTGCCCTGCAGCCCCCCTGCGGAATGGGGGGCGCTGATTTAGAGGACCCTTCTCAAATCCCGCCTGACTCTCAACACAAAGGGCAACCCCACGCACATTGACACTGGGGATTGAACCCAGGGCCTTCGCACTGAGCAGCTCTTCTGCAGCTTTTTATTTTGAGACGGAGTCTCACTAAATTTTCAAGGTGGGGTTTGAATTTGCAGCCCTTCTGCCTCAACCTCCCAGAGTGCTGGGATTACAGGCGTGTGCTACCACACCTGGCACAAAGAATGATTTAAAATACTTTACAGAATAATGATTTCCCGCCCCACATCCCATACCCACTTGAGATGTGCCTCCCTTCTTAGATAAATTAATATTTTTACTGCTCAGAGCAGCCTAAACAAGCTCAGGGACTGAACAATAGGGCTTCACAAATGGTACAAAATAATGGATCTCTGAGAACTTTTTTGTTTTAATTTTAAGCAGTAACTGCAGGGAGCCCAGCGTGGTGGCGCGTGCCTGTAATCCCAGCACTTGGTAGGCAGAGGCAGGAGGGTTGAAAATTCAAGCCAAATAAAAAAAGTTTACCCAGTGGGAAGGCCCAAGGTTCAATCCCTAGGGCCACCAAAAAGAAAATGAGAATTGGAAAACACATTGGATGTTTTCACCCTTGTGAGCCACTCGAAAGTAAAAAAAAAAAAAAGAAAAGAAACAAAGTACAGAACCGAATGCTTCCTGGTTTAGAAAGGAAGGCACGGGGCTGAAGATGTCTAGGGCTGCTCACCCGCCTGTGCTGCACCTTTGCTGTGTCCCGGCTGCCCTAGGTGTGAACTCCTCTCCCTGGAACAGCCCTGGAGGCAGGAGGAGGCGGGCAGGGAAGCAGTCTGTTGTCTGCTGTCATCCCTGGTCCACAGACCAGATGATGGCAACTTTTCTTTGCTAAAATCTCAGAAGCCTTACAAGCCAGACTGGTGGCACAGGCCTGTCGTCCTAGAATTCCGGGCGGTGGAGACAGGAGGATTGTGAGGCCAAGCCCAGCCTGGGCACCTTAACAATTCAGCAAGACCCCATTTGAAAAGAAGAGTTGGGGATATAGCTCGATACAGAGGCCCTGGGTTTAATCTCAGTACTGAAAGAAAACAAAAACAAACTCTACAGCTCTACTTTGCATTAACTTGGTGTGCTGTGTTCCTGCTAATGGGTTTGGATTTGTGTTTATTTTCCAGTTATGAGAAGCCTCCTCCTGGGCTCATCAAGGTCAGTGTGGAGCCTGGACTCAGCTGTTCTGCACACACGGTAATGCTCTGAGAAGTGGGCGCGCGGGCTTTGAACCTGCTGTTCTGAACCCCTGCTTCTGCCCTGCCGCTGAAGACAAGGCACTGCTGAGGGCCCTGTCACTCACTCAGTGGCTTTGTGCCCATCGCTCAGCTGTGCGCTCCCCTGCCTGGCCCAGCGTCTCTCTGCACTGTGTCTTCTCCAGGCTCCGTACCCAGTTTCTTGTCCGTCTTCCCAGCTCCTGAGGCCACTGCACTGGGGTCTCCAGGGTCCCTGCCCCGTGCCCTTTGCAGGGAGCCTGCTGCGTAGAGGGGTCCCGGAGTAGCAGGCAAAGGCTGAAAGACCTTCTCGTCTGGGATCTTTAAATTAAAAAATAAGACTTCTAGAGCCAGGCGTGGTTGCGCGTCTCTATAATCCCAGCACTAGGAGGCTGAGCCAGGAGGACCATGAATTTGAGCCCATCGTGGGCAACTTTAGCAAAAAGGCCTGTCTCAAAATTAAAAAAAAAAAATTTTAAATCTTGGTGTTGTAGCTCAGTGCAAAGGCCCTGGGTTCAATCCCCAGTACCACCAGCACCCCGCAAATCATTTTTCTAGTATAAATTTAATACAGGAATTTTTTAAATTGTAGAGTTTAAAAAACACCTTAATTGCAAATGTAGTTACTCTGAGGTGAAACTGCCCGTGAGAGTCAGCGCGTGCTGTGACTGTGGCTGAGACACACGGGCCCACAGGGCAGTGAGCTGTTCTAACAGGACGTGAGACCTCCATTGCTGCAGAGGTGGGCCGAGGTTCTGATGCAGCCCCTGCCCCACACTTGGGGTCGCGACCCTGTTCTGATGTTAGAACCTGGGTCCACAAGAATGTGGAGCTCCAGGCCTTTCCTGTCTGGAGGACAGACACAGTGCTTGCTGCTGGTGTAGTCCTTCTGTGCTGATTTCTCAGTTCTCCTGTCTGGTGTGACTTGTCCTTCCGTTGTTGCTTCGTTTTGTTTTTTCAAATCCTGGGGATTGAACCTGGGGCCTTCCTACTGACCTATAAACCCCAGTCACTCTTTTTTGAAATTTTGAGACAGTGTCTTGCTAAGTTGCCCAGGCTGAGCTCAAGCCTGCTCCTGCCTCAGCCTTCCAGAGTACAGGGATGTCATTCATCTTTCTCTGGTTCCTGGGGTCACTGAGGATGAGCACAGGAGAAAGCCGGGCACTGTGGTTTCCCCAGCAATAAGGAGCAAGCCTGTGCTCTGGCACCAGGTTGCTGAGGTGCTCTTCCCTCCTCGCAGGAAGAAGAGAGCAAGCCGGAAGACCATCCCAGACATGTAGGCAACAAGCACGCCCAGGAGTTCCTGGCTCACGCGCCCACGAAAGGACTCTGGATGCTGCTGGGGAAGGCGATCAAAGTGATGCAGTGTGAGTGTGGCGGGGCTCCCAGAGCTCCCATCTCCTGGGTCTGTTTGTGTTGTGACAGTGAGACCCCGATGGTGGGTAACCGATGAGCAGGGCCATGTGGCTCATGGTTTCAACAGTGTGTGGGGACAGCATCTGAGCTGTGTCTCCTGTGACAGAGAAGTGGCGAGGGGCATGTGTGCAGGAGAGAGACTGGGACGGGTGGACAATGCAGGCCCCAGGGACGTGGGCTAGGGCCAGAGGGCTGTGGTGGATCTGGCAGCAGATAACTGGTGACCTGTTTTCCTGTCACAGGGGCATCATCGCCAGTCCGTGCCAGTATCCCAGTGTTGTTGGTTTTGCTGTAGACACTTGGAGTTCCGAGGGTCGCCCCCCCCCCAGACTGTATGGCAGCATTGGACAGGCAGCATCGCCAGGTGTCCCCACAGCAATCTGCCCTGGGCTTCCACCCCAACAGTCGAGTGGCCTGTGGGCCTCTGCCCAAGATCTTAGGGGAGGGGTGAGGACAGACGTCATCAGAGGAGTAGTAAGGAGTCCCCAGCCAGCGTTCTCTTCAGTGGTTTCTACCATCTAGCCTTCCAATGAAAGCGCACAAGACAAACCCTCTTTGCCTCTCCCCGCATTTTCTGCAGCTAGCAGCGCAGACTGAAGTGACCAGTCTTGCCTGTAGTCCCCTGACTGCTTCCCAGGCCTTCTGGTCCATTCCCCACATGCGGTCTTGCTTTGCTCACCACTTACAATTCCTGTACAGCCGCACGGCTTGTGTCACAGCCCGGTGGGTCTGAGAGGCTGAAAACAGGTGAGAGAAGCAGCAGGATCTCATTCTTCTTGCATGCACACCACTGCCGTTTCCACACCACGACACCTGAGTTCAAGCCTGTCATCACTGAAATTCCGGGAAGAATTGTGTGTCCCATTATTGATCTGAAGCATGTATGTTCCCTGTGTGGGCCCTTCTGCTAATAAACCTGTTTAAACGGAACAGTTTCCCATTCTCCAGGGAGCTCTATGCCGCAGTTCTACCAGCGTTCACATTTGAAGAGAAATTGTGATTTTGTGTGCCCGAAAATGAGAGCTCTAAAGCGGGCATAATGGTACACACCTATAGTCCCCTTAGGAGACTGAGGCAGGAGGATTACTTTAGTATAAGAGATTCAGATAAGCCTGGGCAGCATAGCAAGACTCCATCTCAAAAAAAAAAAAAAAAAGCATTTATATAATGGCTTTCACAAACTGAGACACTGTTTTAATAGTGCCTTTATTTATTATTTTTCGATTATTTTTCTTTATAAGATGTGGTTTTACTATGTACCCCAGGCTGGTCTTGAACTCATGATCCTCCTACCTCAGTCTCCAAAGTGCAGGGATTACAGGCGTGGACCACCACTGGCCCTATTTATTTATTTTTGATGTTAGCGATTTTACCTAGGGCCTTGAGCATGCTGATCATGTGCTCTATATCCCTGTCCCCCAGAATCATAGTTACTTGATAAACAGAAAAGATTTATTCTAAAAAATAAAGTGAAGTCAGGCATGGTAGCATGGTAGCACATTCTTGTAATCCAGCATTCTGGGAGGCTGAGGCAGGCGGATTGCAAGTTTGAACACAACCTGGAAAACTTGGTGAGATTATTTCAAAACCAAAAAAGTGAAAGAGGCCTGGGGATACAGCTCAGTGCAAAGGCCCTGGCTTCAATCTCCAGTACAGCAAGAAAAAAATTTACATGTGTACATACACACATGCATACTGCAGAAAGACTAAAAATAAGTTCCCCTTTTGCCATATTTTGCACTGGATTGTTTCGGAAATGCTTGATGGAAGGTTTATTCCCACGGCTGTAAGATTGAGGGATGCTTGGGGAAGCAACCATGTTACCTGTTTTGGGGCTCTTGCTGTTGTGTTTCATCCACTGACATTTGCTTTCAGAACTGAAGTTTGATGAAGGGAAATTAATCTACCGAAATATGATCTTGATGAGGTGAAACTGTCGTCCTACAGAAAATGTCCCTTGTTCTTTGTTTTTAGGTTGGCTTTGCAAACGGTACAACCGCCGGACAGGCGACAAAGAATGCCCTTTCTTTACCAAAGGCAACCGGATGTTAGAACAGTTCAGAGTGGTGAGTGAACCTGGGTGCAAGTTTGCGTTCTTCAGAGGTGGTGAGCACGGAGCTGGCAGGCACCGTGTGAGTGTGTTCCCCACGCCCCGAAGACACTTGGCCAAAGTATGACATGTCAGCTCCACCTTTGTTAAATGGCATTTGTGTGACTGTTAGTGTGGTGGGGTGGGGCTGGGAATTGAACCCAGGGCCTTGGCACTGAACTGCATCTCCAGCCCTTTTTGTTTGCTTTTGAAATGGCCTCACTAAGTCACTATGCCCAAACTGGACTCAAATTTGCAGTCCTCCTGCCTCAGCCTCCCAGACTGCTTAGATGTCTTACTATTTTATGTATGTTTGTATGTATGTATTTATTTGTGCCAGAGATTGAACTCAGGGCCTTGTGCTTACTAGGCAAGCACTCTAACCACTGAGCTAAATCCCCAGCCCGATGTCTTACTATTTTAAACTAGAAGTGTATTTCCTATCTAGCAATAAAACCCATCTATCGTTTCCTCACTTGATCTTTACAAAGTCACCTCCTGGAGACCTTCGTTCACTGTGCAGTAACTGCTTCTTCCAAGTGAAGTTGCTGCTGAGTGAATGGGCTCGGGTTACCTGTGTGTGTCCAGTGGGCTGCCAGACCTCCTTCAAGCTTCTGGTGCTCTTGGTACTGGACTTTGAGCCCAGTGCCTCCAGAGCACTGGGCAGGCACTCTACATGGAGAATAATGTTTGAGAATGTGGAATGTTACAGGAAAATGTCGATGAAAACTGAAGCAAACCCAGGCTTGGAGGTGCACACCTGTAATCCCAGCACACTGGAAGCTAAGGTAGGAGAATCACAAGTTCAAGCTCAGCCTGGGTTTAGCAAGACACTGTCTCAAATTTAGAGAATAAAAATGGCTGCCAGATGTGATGGCGCATGCCTATAATCCCAGCACTTGGGAGGCTGAGGCAGGAGGATCACTGCGAGTTCGGGGCCACCCTGGGCTACATAGTGAGTTCAAGGCCAGCCTGAACTGCAGAGTGAGACCTTGTCTCAAAAAAAAACTGGAGGGGGCTGGGGATTTAGCTTAGTGGCTAGAGTGCCTGCCTTGCAAGCAAAAGGCCATGAGTTTGATCCCCAGCACCAAAAAAAAAAAAAAAAAAAAAAAAAAAACTGGAACAAAAAAGCAGAGGGCTGGGAATGTTGTACAATTTGAAGGCCCTGAGTTCAATTCAACCCTTCAGTGCCACAGAAAACCCTCAGTGGAGCCAGGCATGTATCATGTAACACAACCCTTTGTACATGATAAGGAGACCAGGAGAAATGCCCCAGTGACTAGCAGCAGTCACCCTGGTGATGAGAGAGCAGATTTTAAAATTTGTTTTTGTTTATTTTTATTTTCTGGTGTGTGGGTGCTAATCCAAGGTCTTGTGCATGCCAGACAGGTGCTTCACAACTGAACTACACCCCCAGCCCTCAGTACATTCTTTAATTTTTAGTATCTAAAATTTCTGCAGTAAGCTTATATTCCCTTTTTTAATTGAGGTAATTCGGGTGACTGAGGATTTAGCTCAGTGGTTAGAGTGCTTGCCTCACAAGCACAGGCCCTGAGTTCGATGCCCAGTACCAAAAAAAACACAAAAAACTAATTGAGGTAATTTGTGCATTTCACATATTCCTCATGCTTTTGTTCTTATGTTTAAATATTTGAAGCCACTTAATGTAAGTAGCTGGGCGTGGTGAGACATACCTTGTCTTAGTTAGGTTTTCTAGAGCCAATGCTTGTAAGAGAGCAGATTTAACAGAGGACATTTATAGATTACAACATTCACCCACAAGCCAAATGCAGAAGGTGCCGAATGTCGATCCAGGCACTGGAGACCCAAAAGATCCAATCGGGGGCTGGGAGCCCACAGCACTGTCCCATGTAGGTCCGTGTCTGCACATGATGGCTGAAGCCAGGATACAATGCTTGCAGCAGAGATGACAACCAGAGCTCCTCTGAAGCAACAGCAGCCATCCTCGATGACAGCAAGGCCCCAAGCTCCTTCCTCGATGACAGCAAAGCCCCGAGCTCCTTCCTCGATGAGGACAGCCGAGTTCCTTTCAGGAGAACCAGCCGCAGCAGATCTTCTCCTGGGAAACAGCCTGCCAACTAGCTATGCCTCCCACTCTGCCTTATGTTGCATCAGCAACAACCCTCAGGTGGATCTCGTTTGCCCAGCATCACACCAACTCAGTCCGGCTGGGTGTTCTGGCTCAAATTGACCACATTAGGTCCACCACACACCTATAGTATCTTCAGTCCCAACTACTCAGGAGGCTGAGGCAGGAGGATTGAAGTTCCAGCTTGGGCAACTTATCCAGACCCTGTCTCCAGGTAAAATTTCTTTAGAAAGGAGCAGAAGATATAGCTCAGCACTCCATGGCTCAATTCTCAATTCTGAAAAACAAAGGAAAGAAAGGAGTACATTGGCCTTATTAAACAAAGTAGGTTCTCCCAGGAGGGCTTTGGCCACCAAGTCCAGCCTCTTGCTTCCGAAGGGAACCTGCAGCAAGCTGTTGGATGCACTTATTCCTGGGTTTCCTTGGGTGTGTAGCAAGTGCTGTTACACACCATTGTGCAGCCCACTTTTTAACTCTGTCATCTATCCATGTAGACAAAAGAGAATCACCTTAATAATTCTCAGCTTGAGAATTCCTTTGTATGAGAAGCAAGTGTGCTGCTCTTTATGCAGTTGTTTGGAGATCTCTTTCTCTTCTGGAGCGTAGTAGTGGCGGGGGTGGGGGTGGTGATGTTGTTTTGAGACAAGGTCTTGCTATGTAGCCCAGCCTGGCCTTGAATTTGTGATCCTCCTGCCCCTCGCTCTGTGGTTCAGGCTGGCCTTGAACTCACTATATAGTCCAGGCTGGCCTCAAACTCTCAGTGACCCTTCTGCCTGAGCCTCCCGAGTGCTAGGATTATAGTGCCTCAGCTTTCTAAGGGGATGGATTACAAGTTTGTGCCACCTCACCTAGCTCAGTTATTGCCTCATAAAGAATATTTAATTATTTTCTGTATTTTTCTAATTGAAGGATCACTTTTATAGCCTTACAAGTTTATATCGGCATCCTTAAAAAGGATAAAAATATATTGAACATAAAGCAAACACTGGATTAGCCTGGTGTACTGGCATTCACCTGTAATTCAGGTGCTCAGGAGGCTAAGATAGGAGGATCGAGGCTGGCCTTGACTACATGGCAGGTTCCAGGTCAGCCTAGATGACATAGAGAGACCCTGTCTCAAAAACAGTATCAACAGCAACAACAACAAAACACTAGTTTCAGTGACATACAAGGATTTACTTCTGGGATTGGGGATTTAGCAGTGGTAGAGCATTTGCCTAGCAAGCGCAAGGCCCTGCATTCGATCCCCAGGACCTTACTTCTTCCTTAACTGGTAGTCCATGCAGCCTAACCAAACCATACCCTTCCTTCTCTGACCCTTAAGGCACATGAGGATCCTATGTATGACATCATTCATGCGAACAAAAAACATGAGAAAGACACGAGGTGAGGTTGCCGCTTAGCGTCTTAAACTGTGTAGGGCTGGGAACAACCATTCTGACGAAGGGGGCTGGTCTCAGCACCGCAGACTCGAGCTGGGAATGGCGGGGAGGGCAAGGCCAGCATGGGGACGGGCACAGTGTGGGGGCACGCAGGCCATTGTCAGGAGGAGCAGCCAGCATCAGGGACAGGAGGCCAGCGTCCTGCTGCCAAGTTTCGTCAAGTAGTAGACTGGCTGGACAGACTCATGCCGCTGCTGTTGGACCCCACGCTGGAGTCAGGCTGCCTGACTTAGTTTATCTTCCACACTGTTCAGGACGCGAGCTTTTGTTAAAACTTAGACCCGATTAAAAAGAGGGTGAAGGAAAGTTCATCGTGCACATTGGTTGCATGGAGTTGGAGTTGCAGCTGTTCACAGGGGTGACTCTGAACTTGAGCATAAGGAAGCTTCAATAAGTGGCATCTGTTAGAAATCATAGTTGGAAGCCAGGCATGATGGAGCACACCTCTAATTCCAGCCATCTGGGAGGCTGAGGCAGGAGGATCACAAGTTCTAGCCAAGCCTAGGCAACTTAGACCCTGTGTTAAAAAATAAAAGGGCTGGGAATTTAGCTCAGTGGTTAGAGTGCTTGACTAGTGAGCACAAGGCCCTGAGTTCGATCCCCAGCACCAAAAAAAAAAATGAATAAATAAACAAAAAGGACTAGGGATGTAGTTCAGTGCGAAAGACCTGGGTTTAAATCCCCAGTATCACACAAAAAAAGTTCACACTTGCAAGGGCTGTGAGAACATGCAGAAGTATTAGGACAATCAAAAGTGTATGTTGCCAGGCGTGGTGACACACGTCTATAATCCTAGCACTTTGGAGGCTGAGGCAGAAGGATCACTGAGTTTGAGGCCAGCCTGGGCTACGTAGTTCCACCCCAGTCTGCACTACAGAGCAAGACCCTGTCTCAAAAAAGCTACCAAAAAAAAGGAAGAAAAGTAAGTGTGCCCAATACTTATTTTAAGTTGCTTATTTGAGGAAACTGTCCTGAGAGTTCTTTGCCTGATCTTGCACACTTAGGATCCAGCAGCTAAAACAGCTCCTGGCCGATTCCACCTCAGAGGAGGACGGGAGCAGCTCCGAGTCGTCGGAGTGTAGAGAGAGACACAAGAAGAAGAAGAAGAAGGAGAAGCACAAGAAAAGGAAGAAGGAAAAGAAGAAGAAGAA
>PVJO010014657.1:0-47464 GCA_004026905.1 Hystrix cristata | reverse complement strand
CGAAGTCCAGAGTTTAGAAGGGGGTCTTGGAGGTGGGGGAACTATAACCTGCTTTCCCTGACTTTTGGAGGATTGACTCCAGAGGCTTTTCACTGAGCTACATCCCAGCATGTTTTTTTGTTTTGGAGACAAGGTCTCTCTAAATTTCCCAGGCTGGACTGGAACTTGAAACCCTCCTGCCTCAGCCTCCCATACTGCCAGAATTGCAGGTGTGTACCATCATGCCCCCTGCTTCGTATTTCGCATTGAGTGCTGAATGAGACTGGCCCAGAAGCAGTAGCAGTTGGGCAAAAATGATGGTCACCAGATGGCTAGAAAGCTCAGGCCTGCTGGAAGGAGCCACAGAGGGAAGAGGTGGAGGGAGCCATCCCGTCTCCTGTCCCGGTGGCAACCAGGCGAAAGCACTTCTGGATGATCTAAGCGAATCCACACTGGAGGTTAGTGGCACGTGACGGGTGATATTGTACCCAGGAGACATTCTGAACTCACATTGTTTCCGGTGGACCTTTTCAGAAGCTGCCTTCAAAACTGGTATGAAACAGAACAAGCATCGAATGGAATTCACGCCCAACAAAAGCTCTGTGTTGGCTAAGGTCTCAGAGTTTTAGCTGCCTGTCATGCCCACAGCCTCTCTGGCAGTGTCACTTGAAACACCATGTCCTCAGAGGCAGCCTCTGGTCGTTTGGAGCGGTGCCCAGACTGCCTGTTAGCAAAGATAATTTGAAGTAAAAAAAAGTCTAAAATCTGTTTCAGCAGTTTTTCTTGCCTCTTTATTTACTTTTTTCATACATAGGGTGAACATTTTGGAAGGGCAGTGGTAGACTTGATTGCTATTTCTTTTCATTAGATGGAGCTTTAAATGAGATAATACCTAACATCTGTGAATACACTTCATAAGATGTAGAATAACTTTCCGTGTATAAATGGTCAAAATGACCTCTGAGAAGTTACACAAATCTGGAGGGAAAATGACAAAACTTGGAGATTAAAAAAAGATGCATTCTGGAAATTTCTGGCAGATGCAGATAGGAAAGGAAGCCCAAAAGGCCAATAAATAATTCTACCACCTGAGTGTTGAAGAGGTCAGTGGCTTTTATAGCTACCTAGTAGCTTTTTTTGCTAACAGTTTGCAACATCAGATAGGACTTTTCCTCTCAAAGTTTGTTAAGATGCTTTAAAAAATTTTATCCCTCATGAATATCATAGTTAAAAGGGCCTCTTTAAAAAAAAAAAAACCTAAGATATTTGAAGAAAGCCAAAAGCCAATATACTTAGAGGAAATCCTAAGGCGGCATCAGTAACAAGGGCTTAAGTTTGAATGCTCACCAAACCACCTAACCCCAGATTCCAAAATTCAGTGCAGCTAAAGCGCAAATTCTTCTCAAAAGACCTGCTGTGAGAAAGCCTGTCAGGTAAAATAAACGTAAGTGGAGATCTCCAGGGACGGCAGCTGGACTCTCAGGGGTGGTGGGCTCCCAGGAAAAAGTGGTGAATGGTTCACCCGGATTTGTAGGTTCACCCGGATTTGTAGGTTCGCCCAGGAATACTCCAACACCCAAACTAACTCTTCTATCCACGACTGCTCTAGTGGGAATGTGCGTCGTAAAGACATGATTTGCGAGACCGAGGGCTTTAGGGAAACTGCAGATCCACAAGCATTCTATAGAGTTCCAAGTATGCAGTTTGAACACACATTTTATTCAAGCCCAGTCACCGGCCCGTACATCGAAATTCTCAAATAATGATGAAATGTTCTAGTTCCGGGGTCCCCAACCTTTTCGGCACCAGGGAATGAATTTGTAGAAGATAAATTTTCCATGGACCAGGGATTGGGGAGGTGATTTGAATGATTCAAAGAAGCAAATAACCTAGATCCTTCTCACGCTCCGGTGAGACTCCAGCGGCCCCGCTGGTTGACGGAGAGCGGCTGTCAATACAGGTGAAGTTTCACTCACCGACACTCATCTCCCGCTGTGCACGCTGGTTTCTAACAGGCCGGGGACCCTTAGTGGACAGTGTCCTGTGTGCTGGGGACCCCTGCTATAGTTGTCTTCCAGGGAGCTGCAGGTCAGCTGTTGACTTAGCTTGACATAGATCTTGACCCTAACACCGAGTCTGTTCTGGTTTCTAAGGGCCACAGGCACCATGCAGTCTTCCCAGTATTCTCTTTCTATATGAAAGTACTCACATAAAGAGGATGGTGTGTTCACTAAAATAGCTTATTTGTGAGTTTAAGTATGATCTTTAGTGAGTATGCATACACACAAACGTGTATACATAATCTGTATATATGGTTTCCTTTTTCCTAACAGCCAACGACAAACACTCTGTAGTCCCCACCACCAAGGCTTGGAGGCAAATTCAAATCTTCTCCAATATTTGGGAGTCTTAACATCTGAAACGAACAGCTCCTGGAAGCTTTCTTAGCTTTAGCTTCTGGGGTAGAGTAGCGATTCCCCATGATCAATGGAGAATTTGACTCTCAAGAGGGGAAGCTGATTTCCATGTGGTTTTCAATCTTCCTTCGAGCATGAAGTTTTAGAGAGCAAAGACTTTCCAAGGCACCAGATGAAGGTGTTTCTACTTGAACATATACATAGATAACTTTCGCTGCAACCTGTGTGTTTTTTAAAGTGACGAACTGTCATGGTTTCGAGCTCGGCTGCCTTTTCTTCTCTCAGTAATGAGGAGTCTGCCGATTTGGCTTGAAGAGCCTCAGCCGTTTTGGAGTGGCACAATCACACTGTTAGACTTTTCCTGCAGCTGGATCAGGGAGTTGTATTTACTCAAAAAACCAGATATACCTGGTTGGCCCCAGTTTTCCTCTCTCTTGCACACACACGGGGAGGCAGTCACCTCTGGCCACGATTAGGGCAGGCGCTAATCCTGGAGGATATAGTTACTGGAGGATATAGTGCACTTTGAAATTTCTCTGCAGAGCTGTCTTGCCAGATGGAAAGGGGGCTCATACTGCGAGTGTTCTCGTACATACTGAGAAAGTCTCGCATGTGTAGCAACCGCGGTTTCTATTTCTGAGAATTTTGTCAGGAGTCTTGACAGTCAGTGAGAACCGTGAACAATTAGTCACAGCCACGGGTCTCTTCAAGCCCAGGGAGAGTCATGTCCGGAGGCCAAGGCAGGGCTGGGCCGAATACACTTTTACCCGACAAAGGCTGAGTGTCTGGGGCCCAGGAAGCATCTGGGTAGCCCCGTTGTTTCCTCCGCATTCCTTCTTGTTCTCCACTACTGCTGACAGTTAGAGTTAGCATAGAGACCTTGTCCCTGGTAAATGATGTTTTTCTTGGTGAAATCTTTATAGCTAATCTGAGCAAAACATTCGCAACCAGTTCCAGCATGGCCAGATGATGTCTTTCTTACTCCCAATAAAACATCAGCAAGTTTCCCTGAATCCAGGGAGAACTTAGTTTTCATTTATTGCATTCAGTACGCGGGAATAAATTCACAGAGATTTGAGAAATCAGGAATTCATGAGTAGAAAGCAAACTTGCATGTCTAGGAGAGATGTTGGGAAAATGAAGAAGGACACAACTCGCAGAAGAACTGAAAATGCATTTAGCTTGCCCTGTAGGATCTTTGGATGTGGGAGCATTTTGCTTTGGGTCATGGTCTTGTTGGCCTGTGTCCTGCGGAGGGAGCATTTTGCCGGGAAGGGGGGTTAAGCAAATCCTCAGGCACTGAGGCCTGAGCACGAACTCAAGGCCCCTGCAGAAGGCTCTCCTGAAACCTAGTATTTTGCTTCCCTGGGAGACACAGTGGTGTTGTGGCCTTCCCCCTTTTCCATTGGCCTGCTGGGAAACAGAGGAGAAGAAAGAAGGAGGAGGAGAAGGAGAAGGAGGAGAAGGAGAAAAAGAGGAGGAGGAGGAGGAAGAAGGGGAAGAGGAAGAAAGAGAGCGGGCGGGGGGTGGAAAGAGAGGGAAGGAGAAAGAGAGAGGGGGTGTACCTGCATCTCAGCACTTTGGGAGGCTGAGACAGGAGAATTGCAAGCTGGAGTCCAGCCCGGACGGCCTAACAGCCTAGGGACACCTTGTCTCAAAATAAAACTAAATAACTAAATTAAAAAGTCCGGGAATGTAGCTCAGAGTAAACGTCCTGGATTCAATACCCAGTACCAAAAACAAACAGACAAATGAACAAATAAAAGCCAGAAAAAATAATGACAGGAAATCCCTCTCTCAGGAACAGGTCTGGGCCGGGTGGGACGGGGGCGACCAAGGACAAGGCCCCCAGGGAGGGAAGTGAACTCTGCTGGGCAAGCGCAGGCTGGCGGCTCTGCTGCAGTAACGCCCAGTGACCTCGAGGTGAGCTCAAAACAGAGAAGCAGACTGGAGGAGGCGAGGAGAGGCCCATTGAATGGAGGAGGGCAGAACAACAGACAGAGGCCTCCTTCTTCTGTCTGAGACCCCAGAAAAGTGGGGGGCCCGCGGCGAAAAGGGAATCAGTTTAACCCAATGTGGTGGCACACATCTGCAATCCTAGCACTCAGGGAAGCTGAGGCAGGAGGATAGCAAGTTCAAGTCCGGCCCAGGCAATTTAGCAACTTCATGAGACTCTTCACGAGACCCTCCAACTCGAAATCCTCCTGCCTCAGCCTCCCAGAATGGTGGGATTATAGGTGTGTACCACCACATCAGCCTTCTCTCTCTCTCTTTAATTTTTTCTCTGTTTCCCAGCAGGCCTATGGAGGAGGGGGCAGCCAGGAACCACTGTGTCCTGCAGGGAAGCAGGAAGCTGAGTTTTGGGACAGACTTCTATAGGCTCCATGAAATCCTACGACCACAACCCGGAAGGACAGAGCTGGAAATCTGTACAGCGATGACTCTCATCTCTGCTGCAGGATGCTGGGTAAATCTCGAGCATGGCAGGGAAATGCGCCCAGCTCTGCTGTGCCTTATAAAATCTGTCTGGAGCCAAGGCCTCAGAGAGAAAACGCGCTGGGCTCTTGTCTCCTCCGGGGCTGCAAAGCGGGCCATTGCTCTCCGCTGCTTTCTCCGGGGACCCAGGTGAGCCGGCTGCGACCTCATTCCGTGACTACATCCCCTTGTGATGCTCTGAACACAAACATGGGAACGAGAGCTGAGTTTGGGAAAGGAAGGCCGCACCGCAGCCCTCTGGGTGGGCGGCAGGACGAGATGACAGCCCGGGAGCTCCAGTCTAGAGCTGCGGATTTACGACCCCGACTTGCTTTTCCCTAATGTGACGCTGGCCCGGTGGCCCGGTCTCCAGCCGCACCTGCAGCTCCTGATTTATCTTCGATGATGGTGGAGCTGCTGCCTGTGCCATTGGAGACTCTGCTTTTCGGGCTGTGTTTTAAGGATGTGTTATTTTTTTTCTTCATCCCCTTTCTGTATTTGATTCTTGGAGTGCAAAGTACGGATGCCAAACATTGTGCCATCGTTGGAGATGAGTGCGTTATGGGGAGTGTCAGGGAGTGACGTGTGATGTGATCGCCATCATGTGCCCCACCACAGCCGCCCAACTGGATCACCATTGCTTTCCCCAAAAGATGCCTGCGTTAATTCCTAGTCGTTGTACTACCTCATCCTCTTACAACAGGGCAAGTTGAAGTAGAGGTGAAGCAATGTGCCCTGGTGTGAGCGATCTCATCCCTGGCCCCATCAGGCACCTGGATCAGTCCTGGAAGCTGAGCTGAGACCCGGAAATGCCTCTCGGCTGGCCAAGGGGAGGTCGCTGTGCGCTGCCTGGTCCAGCATGAGCATCCCAAGGGTGTCCGAGTTGGCTGAGACGAAGAGGATGTACAGGGGACAGAGCCAAGGTGTGGGTGACATGGAGAGGACAGGTGAGCAGCCCGACGGACAGGGCCTCGGCTCCTTCTCCCACCTCCCAACTTGTGAATGAGCCACTTCATGAACAGAGGGACAGTGCTAACTGCCCCGTGGGAGCCCTGTCGGGACACAGTCACTGACAATCAATGGCGTGTTCTTTCACTCAATTCTGATGGAAATCAGGAACCAGCAAAGTGCAGCTTCATTGAGTTGAAAAAGGTCAACTGGACATGGCTGCTGGTCACCAGTGATAACGGCCTCATTGCCGCCAAGTGCTACTGAAACTGGGAGCTGACATGGGTCTCTGTGGCCCATCTTCATGGGGATTTGGTCTCTGGAGAAGAACAGAGGTCCCTGGAGACTGCCCTGTCTCTACATATCCAGAATAGATTTATGAGACCGAGAGAGCAAGGCTTTATTTGAACAAGGTCTATGCTGCAGGACACCAGAATCACTGCCCAAGATGTATCCCTAGCAGGCCATCCTGAAGAGTTGGAGAGGTCTGGTGCCTATATAGCTACAGCAAGCCTGTGATTGGTCCAAAAATGAGCCTGCTGATTGGTCCACATTCAATTCTTCTGGTTGGTTCAAATTCAGGCCTGCCGTGGGACGGACATCTCCCTGAAAGTGTGCAGGGCACCCAGGACAGCAAGAGCTGTGACTATCCAGCAACACACGCTGCCTGCTGGCTACTACAGAGAAAGGGAAGAGTTGGGCCATTTCTGATCTGCCTCGGGGTCCAATGGGCAGCTTGCACGTGCCACACCTCCTTCAGGGCAGCGTTTATTCGATGCTCTCTGCATATCTTTGAGTATTGTTGCTTTCTGTCTGAGTTAACTGCAGAGACTGGAGCCTGCCTGGAGGGGACATTCTTTTGTACAACTCATATCCCCCCTGCTGCCCCCCACATTTTAAGAGGGGGTTTCCTATAGGTTGGCCAACTCCTTCTGAGGTTCTGAGCCCAAAACTCCATTCTTGGGGGCTTCCGGGGTCTTCTGCAAGGCTTGGCTGGTGTAGCTGACCACTCCTAAGAATGCTTTGCTGCTGCTCATGAGCACAGGTTGTCACGGTTGCTCTGGTGAGAGGTCGCTTCAGTGGAGGGTGGACTTGCCTGCAAGGAGGGAGGAAGAACATGGAAACTCCGGGTTCCCTTCACCTGGACTTGGAGATCGGAACCCGCTGGCCCACGGTCTTCATCCTGGAAGCTCTGTATTGTGTGGGGTTACCCCACCTTCACCTGGGTTTGAAAGTAGCTCCAGACATTCAGACACCTGTACTTTGTGTGGCCAATAGCACATTCCCAATGAAAAGTACAAGGTGGTAGCCATGAGTTGTGAACTTTGGACAAGTTCTGCTATGCGATGATTTATTTTCTTGACACCAAATGAATGACACACAGTGAACTTGGCTACTTTTCTTCCACCTTCTCTCCGGAGTTCCGGCTAACACAAAGGGAACTGATTAGAATGACAGCCAATTTAAGTGGGTGATGCCGACCCTGTGATTTGTACCCTGTGAGCAAATTATTTTAAAGAAGTGAAGAGTCACAATAGCTTTGATGAACCAAAGGATTTTAATAATTCCTAAGGGTCGTTCCAGCTTTAAAACCCCACCTAACATGTGCACTATGCAGTTTAGTTTCCTCCTTCCTTCTTCCAGCTCACAGTTGAGACCCTGGCGCCACCTACCAGGGCCTGCTTCTCTTCTGCCCACTCTGAGGAGGCGTGAAGGAGGAAGCATTTCAAAGCAAAATCTACTTGTGAAGTTGATTCAGTTGCTCTCAAGTGCAGCAGTCAGCCAGCGTCACTGGAGAGAGGCAGACTTAAGGGCAGGCAGAGGTGTGGGACAGATTCGTAATGGAAAATGGCTTTGGGTGTCCTGGTCAAGGGTGTTGGCCTGGGGAAGCTGAGGTCAGCTTGTTAGAAGCATGGCGCTTCAGTTGGTCCTACGTTGGAAGAAAGGACAAACAGAAACTGTCAGTTATTCAATGAAATAGTAGCCATTTGGGACCACTTGTTAGAGAGATTACTGTGTGGATGCCTGATCGGCACTAAGGAGAGGGAACTGGCTTCCTCAACTCTGACTTCTGTTTGCTATAGACAAGAGGTTCGCTTTTTGGTGGCTGCAAGTTGGTTGGGGGTGGGGGGAAGTCAGCGTTCTGTCTCTATATGTGATTGATCTGGCCACCGTCTGTCTGTATATTCAGTCTCTCACTCCACACTTCTGCAAGGCCCTGCTTGCTCTTACATAGCCAGTCCCTTTGCTTGCTGGTAGCTGCCCATTGGGAAGGCTGGCAAACATTTTACTCTCCCTGGAAGCCCACATGACTTGAACCTGTGCTCTGAATAATTTGACAGTATTTATGTCTTGAATCAGTTCACTGGATTGTCTTGTATAGAAAAAGGTTTTGCACCAGAATGTTCTTAATATTTAAGAAAGTTGCAAAAAAAAAAAAAGCTTCAGAAATATGATGGCATAATGACTGTTGCAATTGAGAGAGTCTCTGTTTGAAAATTTCAGGCCAGTCCTGGAGATTTGGGATAAAAAGCTAATTATGGCATCCACCCTAACCTTTATCTGTGTAATGTAACAGAACGAACTTCTCCATGTCCCCGAGTTAACAGTGTAGGGAAGATAAAAGTGTTTCTTCCTGAAGGCACTCTCCGAATGCAAACCAAATCAGAGGAAAATCATGCTGCTATTTTAAAATGTAAACTGTGCAAGAAATAAATTATTTCTGAAAGAGTTCTATTAAGAAGCTCAAACTTGATGAATTTTTGGCCTAGGTAAGCATTTACCTCCAGTCATGGCATGCCACTAATGCACTGATTATTTTAGAAAAGCTAATAAACACTATCTGGAGTTAATATTTGTGCTTGAGGAAAGTTTGCCAAGAGCTTAGAATACATTTATGGAAGATTTTGCTTGCTAGCGTTTGAGTACAAAGTTTGAAACACTGAAATCCTCTTGATAATCATTAATAAAAATAAGGCATAACTAGAAAAGCTGAAATCTGATAGAGAAATAGGAAAACCTTAGGAATCTTGCATAATCAGCCAAATAACACTGCTTTTGATTTAGTCTCAGAAGTCACCTCTGTTTAATCTATACCATCTGCCTGAAGGTGTGGGAGTCACAAATAGTGACTGAACCTTTGGTACGTTGAAGAATAAATGAACTTTGTCTGTGCTGTGGTCTAATACACCCATGCCACCGTTAGCAAAGGGATGTCGACCCATGTTCTCCACAGAGAAAAATCGAGAACCCACTCAGGTCCCTGTATCTGGTACAGTGTCAAGTGAAATAAATTCCCTGTTTTTTTAAAAATAAGACCTAACTAGAAAATAATCAGCCTTGAAAACTAGTGATCAATAATGTCAGCTCCAGCCAGCCTATCCTGGCCTTACCTGCCGTACAGAGTAGCCACCGAGCAAGAGACTAGTAACATCAGGTACGGCAGGGATGGGCTGACTGAGGCTGGCATTTCTGATCTCTAGTTCCAAGGCTGATTATTTTCCTGTCAGGTCTTATTTTGTGGGGGAAACACACACAAGTGTGTGTGTGTGTGTGTGTGTGTGTGTAGGGTGTGTTTAAGTGAGGTTTGCTTTGACTTACACTCTCAGTGCATAAATGCAAATGAACACCTTGGATTTCAGTAACTACGTAAGGTACTTACATATTCTCTTAATTACACGAAGGAATTCAAGAAAAACTAATATTTCATCATACTGCTATCACAATTAAAACAGAATATGCTTTATATGTTAAGTTGCTTGTATCTTGAGACGATCTAGGAGAAAGATACTTTGTAAATACTAAAGCGTGTATTTCTTATATAGGACTTATTTAAGAATTGAAGCTATTTAGCTTAATTTACTTTTTCAAAAAGATAACGGGGGCTTAGACACACAGGAAAAACCGCTGACCCCCAAGAGGGGCTGGCAGGTTCAGTGAAGCATTTGCCTGTCTTAATGATATAAAGTAGAGCAAAGTTTTCTTGTAATGGTGTTGCTGCCTCAAGGAAGAGCAAGAAAAAGGGAAAAATCCAAGAGCCTATGCTGGGAAGGCGTCCATCTGCTGAAGCAAGGGTAACGTTTGCTTTTTCTACTACAGGCAATGCTGTCAAAAACCTTATCAAGGACAAGTCACGGTTCTTTCAACTTGGAAAGGATTTCTCTTAATCTCTCCAAATTTCAGTTTTGGGATGTAGAGGAGCCGCCCTAAGGCACACACCCGGGTCTGCGTGGCTTGGTAGAGAGTGTCACCTTTGCCATTTGCAAGCAGACTGATGAGACTTGGACATATTGACAGCAAAACATAGTCCAGCAAGTTATAAAATCTAAGGGAAGGCGCTGGTAGAACGTGCTGCACTGAAAACCCCAGTAAATCAGTGACATTTTAACAGGTGTTAAAGTTTTGAACTTCTGCGCACTTACTGTTTCTATTAATCTATTGCTTTATGATCCAGTAAACCTTTACTATCCACAGGGAAGCTGTGCTCACTCACCGGCCACTGAGGTCCCGCTGTGTGGCTGGCTCCTAATACACAACAGACTCAGCGAGGCTGTGGCCTGGGGCCTGGGGACCCCACTCCTGGGGTGGGCAGCACACCTTCATTCAATTCTGGGTCTTCGTGGCTAGGCAGAAAATTGCAGACACAGAGGATGCTCAGCGGTCATTAAATGGAATGCATACAAAAAGCAGCTTTAATGTTGCCGACCAGGCTACAGTTTTCTATTATTCGATGGATACAAATTAAACATTTTTGTTTAAATTGTCACGCGGGCAGTCCGCAGACTTCCGTGTTAGGAATGTCCTTGGTGTTCTGTCACTCGCAAGGGGAGGGATCTAAGTACGGAGGTCGAAGTCGGCTGTGCGGCGCCCTCTGCACTCAGCACACCCCGCGGCGGAGTAATTTCCAGCTGTGTGTGAGCTGTGCAACCAAGAGGGTGAAGGCGACGTCGCTGCTGCCTGCAGCCCGCGGGGACGGGGGCCGCTCAGCCTGCTCCTCCCCGTCACAGAGTCCCGGTCGCTCACCTGAGCTCCACAGTCTGCGCTGAAGGAAGGTTTTGGAGAGAAGCCGTGTGATACTTGTCATGCCTGTGACGCCACCTGCGGACAGACTCAGTGAGCTCCGTGTGTGGCGTGACACGTGGGTGCTGGCTCAGGCCCACAGCCCGTGTCTGCAGCACGAGGTCAGAGTGTTTGAGGCACGGCGAGGGGACCCTGTGATGTCCCCGGGGACTGGCAATCACAGGCGTCCAGCACGTAACAGCAAGCAGGGAATTGCACTGATTTACTGTGGGAACGTGGCATTCCTAGCTACAGTTTAGGTTCCCGGATGCTGCAGGAAACACTAGTGGAAGGCGGAGGAGGAGCCCGGTCCCTGTTACCCTGCAGCCAAGCTTAACCACGAAGCGGCCCTTCATGGACATCTTCGCAGAGGGTGAAAGAGCGAAGTTCGCTTTCCCACTTGGTTTATGGAAGAGAAAGTGTCTGGAGACTTCTGTCAGTGGGAACGCACACTCTGACTAACACGTGTGAGCGAAAGTAGGGGAAGAGGCTGGTGTTGTAGCATGTGACCAAGAGGGAAGCAGAGAAGTGGCCCAAAGCAGGACCCTGTGTGCTTTGGCAGACCCAGGCCGCCTGCTCCTTCTCCACACAGGCCTGGCTGGCTGTCACACATATGAATGGAAGATGCTAAGTGTGTGCGGAGGAGCATGCAAGGCAGGACGCGCGGTGCCAGCCCTGGAGCTTGAGTCTGCCCCCACGTAGAAACTGCATGAAGAATGGGGAATCTGCAGCCCTGCCTGAATGTTTTTGCTGAATAGAAATGAAGACACCACCCCAGGGAACCCCATTTAAGAGAAAGCTTTGCCTGGAAATGTTTTGTGGGAAGGACTGAGTTGTGACGTGGCTGCATCCCTCCCAGCCCAGCTCGCTCGGGGTGATGGGGAGCTGAGGTCTGCACTTCTGGCCTGGCTGCTGCGTACTGGTCTCCTCTGCCAAAGGCCTTCCCCACAGCGGCTCCCTCTCTTCCTCGAGAAAATGCCCGGGCTCCTGAGCAAGGAGCAAGGATCTCTTTCCGTGCTCAAAGGATAAAATGAGCATCTCTCTCCTCAGATGCTTTCATTAGTCTTACAAACGTTTCTCGATGAAGGACAGCCCAGGGGTTGGAAAGGCACAGACGGTACATTTTCTTATCCTAGAGATCTTGTTCCAAGGTGGTGGGGTGACACACTTTGTATGTTCTCTAGGGACATTATTACAAATCATTTATGCTTTCATCTAAATATTTGAATTTTAGATTTGTTTTTAACCTTTAAATGACATTTACAAATTTATCTGAGGTCCTGGACGTTTTCCAAAAGAAACAGTGCTTCGTTGCTTCTGGACGCTAAGATTAAACTCTCAGAGAAGTTGTTTAGAGTCTTTGTTTCATAGTTCAGCTTATGGGTCCTTAGCTAAGCATCGAAAAGTTGCGATATTTGAAAATAACTTCCCAAGTTTCTTCTCGCCTGTAGCTTTCCGATTATCCTGTTTTTTAAGTTTTATAATTCACATAGCACTGGATTTTTTCCAATTAGAGAAAGCAGTTCCGTTGTTTTTAGTATATTCACATAATTATGGAACTGTTATCAAAATCCATATTAGAACAATTTCATGACCCCCAAACGAAGCCAGACTACTTCAGCTATCACACCCCAAGCAACTTCATCCTCTGCACCTGCCCCAGACAAGTAGGCATGTAGCCTCTATCTCTAAAGATTTGCCTTTTCTGCACATGTCATGTAAATGAAATCACATAGTATGTGGTCAATATTCAGTTTTTTTTTTTTTTTGAGGGTCTTGCTATGTCATTCAGGATAGCTTTGAACTCACTATGTAGTCCAGGGTGGCTTCCAACTCACAGCAATCCTCCTGTCTCAGCCTCCCGCATGTTGGGATTACAGGCATGTGCCATCACACCTGAGAATATTTAGCTTATTTATTTGGCATGATGCCATCAAATTTCATTTATTTTGTAGCATACAAAGGTGTTTTATTCCTTTTTGTGGCCAAATAATATTCGATTTTGGTGTATTCCTCATTTATTCTCTATCCATTCATCCATCAGTGATCAACTGGGTTGTCTCCACCCTTTAGCAACTGTAAATGATGCTGCTATGAACATTTATGTACAAGTTTTTTGTGGACATATTTTCATTTCCCTTGGGTAGAGAAACAGGAGTAGAATTGCTAGATTAAAGAGTAACTCTGTGTTTAATAATGTGAGGAGCTGCTGGGTTATTTTCTAAGGTGACCTCACCATATTACAATCCCACCAGTCGTGTGTATGGTTTCAATTCCTCCATATCCTCACCAATACTTGTTATGATCAGCCTTTTGAATGACAGTGTCCTAGTGCAGTGTAAAGTGGCATCTGATTGAGATTGTGGACCTGTATCTCACTGATGAATAATGACATTCAGCATCTTTTCAAGTGTTCTTGTCCCTTGTATCTTTTCTTTGGGAACATCTCTCTTTTCCATCTGTCTTCTGTTGTCCGGTGGCCTTCCTGGAAAGGGCAATTGGAAAATAATTTGAAACCTAGAGATTCTGGGAACCACATACAGTGTGGTTAACGACACATTAGAATTTCAGTTCTATACTCCTTGCCTGCATTTAAAAATAAGTAGTACATTGCTATTTTTATAAGGCAGTATAATTTGTTATTATATATACCCAACGAAACATGATATAGTTCAGCTTTCAAGTTTAATGCCTTCATTATATGTACTTGATTAGGATAATTTCAGTTTTCATAATATTGTCTGTGTGTATAATGAAATACCACTGGTTCAGGAGAAATCAGCCTTAAGAATAAAGATCCTAGTTTATCTTAGAAATATAGCAGTTAAATTAGAGAATTAAAATAAGGCAGATGACCAAGATTATGTTTCTTCTGCTTTAAGGACCATAGCTGAGTGTGAAGAAACAGTACTTCCTGTCTTTCTCTTCAGGCATCTTACTGAAGGCTCATGGCCAGTGCTGCATGTGGTTTTGATAGAAAGAGAGTTAGTGGCAGTGCATTGGACTACATTCAGTGGATAAATCTCTTTTAAAACTATGTCATCAGTCATGCCTTAAAAGTCTTTTGAAACAGTGAAGCTTCCAGTTTGGTTCGTGCTCTAGACTGGTTCACACCTGGGAGGTGTGATTGAATTAGCGATGGGTCCTCAGACTAATCTCTTTCTCTGCCTCTCTCCTTCTCTGTGTCTGCGTTCCCCAAGGACATTCAGTGTTGGCCTGAGGAAACCAGGAACGCCTAATCGCCACTCAGAGAACGAAGCGGCCATGTGCATAGCTGTCAACCTCCGCATGGGGCCCCATGGTGCAGAAGTTCGGGGTACCTGGTGGGCCCCGAGCAGGACACTTGCACGGCAGAGCTTGTGCCTTGCAGATGCTGAGGCAGGATTCCCCGGAAGAGGAGGAGACGATGGAGCCTTAAGGAGGAGCAGGTGTATTTGGACAGACAGCTAAGGCAGGCCATTCTGCTAGAGGACCAAGGTGAGGAAGGACGGGAGGAGCAGCTGAGCGACTGCGAGCCTGGGACACGGCCTGTGCAGGGACCTGGCGGGATCAGGCAGTAACCTCCCTCAGGTGCCTTACAGCTTTCTTGCTTTTCCCACTGACCTTGGTCTTGTCCTCTGGAATAACCGCCAGTGTGCCAAATTGTTCTTTCATGAGCGCTTTCCGCAGAAGGGACACGTTCTACTATCTCACCCAATTCTGTTCTCTGCCCTAAATGTTCCTGGTTCCTTCCCTAAACAGGGACTCACCAGCATACTTTTCTCTAGTGGATATATTTCCATTTGCAGGCTTTCTTGCAAAGTCCAGTGGTGCAAATCTGGTGCGGACGGGGTGATAAGCCAGAACATTCTGTCCTCTGTGGCCAGCACTAGACACTGACGTCCTGTCCTCTCAGTCCAGGTGAGCTCATTTCAAAATTCCGGGTCTCGTTGATCTTCTGAGCCAGCTGCTTTCTTTCTCGAAAATGTTGCGAGTTGACTCAGAATAGAGGATTGAATATTTACAATACTTATCTTCATCTGTTTAGTTTTGACCTGTTATTCCCAATTGGCCAGAACTTTTAAAAATCCTGATCCAATTATCTAAATGTTTTGGCTAGCTCGCTCTGCCTGGTGTCTTGCAAAGATTTCAGAGTCACGAAATCTTATTTTTCTGCATGAAATGCTTTGATAAAAATATTGATAGTAGCCCGGCTCGGTGCGGAAGTAGCAGCTTCGGCCTTATTAAGAACCGTCGTTAGAGCTTCACTCGAATCTTATCGGAAACTGACAGTAGCCGAGAAAGTGCTGTTCAATGACTCGAAAGCAGACACCCTGAGCGGCTTTTCTTAGTTAAATCTGTGCATTTCCTCCAGCACATTAACAGACTTCTCCTCTTCATTTGGGACTCACGGCAGCAGACGTGGAAGGCCAGTGCCTAGTTTCAGTGTGAACCTGAGAGTCCGAGTGTCTAAAGCAGGTATGCGGCCCTCGGTGTGCACGCTGGATGGGGTGTAGGCTGGGCGGGGGCCTCTGGTTTAGCGCGGGATCTGTGGGCAGGTACGTGGTGCGATTCTGTAACACGGTGAGTGTTTAAATACACATTTTTAAGATGTGGTTCTGGTAAAGACACGGTGCCACGAATTCCCTTCAAAATCCTCCCCTGTCTTCGAACACACGCACCCCATCCTCCTTGCCACTTTCTGCAGCAGCTCTGGAAGTCCTCTTTCCCTAGTGTGTTTGCCACATGTGATCAAAAATGTGGTGACTGCAGCTGCTGAGCGCTACCCGACAGAAAGGTGTCTCAAGAAAACAAGATGCTGTGTCCTCATCCATTTTATTTACCAAATCTTGGACTGTGAGACTTCTGGCTCTCCTGAGCAGTCAAACTGACCAAGAAAGGGAAACATTTCGAATCTCTGAGACGCTTTGAGTCTCAGTTCAGGACATCGAGGCAGCCAGGACAACACAACTAAAGACACTCAGAAAAGAGGACTCCAGAGCTGCCACGAAAAGTGGCAAGAATGTGGACGAGCGTGCTCAAAGTGGGGGGGAGGACTTTGAGGGGGATTCATGACAATGTGTCTATTACCATAACACATTTTTAAAAAGTTGAATATCCATTGTACTTTTCACCATAATGTTTGTACTTAAAGTGATGTGTTGGTGAAATGATATCCTACGGACTTTTGGTGCATCTTAGGAAAATCCTTCATCTGTGATTTCCTCCCCAATGATGTAGCTTCTGCCTAGAACAAGAGCATCTTTGCTTGCTTGTGGAGGTGCCCGCGTGGTGCCAGCATCAGCAGTGAGCTAGCCGCTGCTCCGTCGGGACCATGACTGGTCTGCGCTGGCTGCAGAGAGGGGCTGATTTCACTCTTGAGCTGTAACCTTGCAATGCAGGGGATGGACTAGCAATCTCTGCACACAACCTGCAGCTCCGAAGTTACACCGCAGTAGACAGCGTGGGCTTGGCGACGTGCTACCGAAGAGTCTCTTTCAAAACACACATTTACAGAATCACAGCTCCGTAGACTCTCACTCTATATTTACCCGGCCAGCAAGGCTGCCAAGGTTCTACCTACTTTCGTGTGACTGACGCGGCTCAGGTTTTGAAGTCTCTCTGTTTAGTGCTAGTAGCAAATGTCACATTTTCTCTCTCCTTAGAGAATTTGGCTTATTCGTTTGCGAGACATCCTCTCTCCGTTCTCTGGAACTTTATTGAGCTCTGCGTGCTCTCCCTGCACTTTTGAAGTCAGTAACCATTGTTCATTCGAGGTATCTGCGGGAGCTTCCTACCTAGATTCGCCCTCTCTAGGCAAATTCAAGAGTGTCTGGAGTTCATTGCAAATATTTCCAAAATCTCACCACACCTACTTCATGATTAGTTGCTACTTAACTATTTCATGTCAACATTTCTGTTGAAATATGTCTGGAAGTCTTTCTTTTCTTTCTTGTTTATAAAACTAATATCTGTCAATATTTACCATGTTCTTGTCTATAATATCAACAGATAGAAACTCTTAAAAATAAGAATTTTTTTCTGATTATGAATGCAAACTTTATTAAAGTTACAAAGGTAGGGAAAAATCTGTTATTAACAATATCACCCCAACACTACTGCATCTTTATGTCATTTAATTAAATCTTCAGTGTACAATTACTTGTAGTTAGCATCATGTTGTAGCTGTAGTTTTTGGCAATACTTGGGCTTGACCCCAGGGCCTTTGCACTGAGCTGCAACTCCTAACTTTTTCATTTTTGGTTTCGAGACAGGGTCTTGCTATGTTGCTACATTGCCCAGGTTGGGCTCAAACTTGTGATCATTCTACTTTAGCCTTCCTTGCTGCTAGGATTATAGCACATGCTAACTCACCTGGCTTATATGGTATCTACAATTTTAGATCCTCTTTCTTTACTGATCATCACTAATTACCTGCTTTATGTTATTATATGAATATCAAAATAAAAATGAGGATACTGTTTTGTTGTTCATGATGTTTCTTATAAATAATACCACTGTGATACAAAGGTTTGTTGCTTTGTATTTCTGTTGGATCATTTCCTCAAGATAAAGTCAAAGAAGCATTATTGCTCTACAGAGGGGACATTTTAAAGGTTCTTGATACAAATCTCCAAAATGCTTTCCAAAAGGTTTGAATCCCTTGATACTCCTACCAGCAATATGTGAAAGTATTTATTGGCATGATTTATCCTACGAAAACCATAGTTACACATTCGGGGGGGAATATAGCATTCTATATTAGGAAGATGGTGGAGGCATTTTTAGAGTTGAAACAGATCTCGAGACAAGTTCCATGAGCACATGGTTTAGAATGCTCACAAATCCCACAGCCACGGGGCGTGAAGCAGTGAATCCACAAAAGGTGGGAGAACTAAAAGAATGAGTAACTCAGAGGGACATCGTGCCCGGTGATCAGCCCCGCCCCAGCTCTGCCAACCCGGCATCCAGTGGCCCGGCCATTGTGCTCCTGTGTGCCGAGTGCCGTGTTCAGGATGCACAGAGGGAGAGCCCGTCCTGAAGGGCAGGGACCCCTCTCACGGGAGGCGACATATCAGCTGAGCCAGGAGCAAGAGTGACAGTGGACATTTCACAGTGAAAAAGCCACGTGCAAAGAAGCCTAGAGTCCCCACTTGTTTCTGAGAAACTGAAAGTAGTTGAACAGGGTCGGAGATGACGGGAAGGAGGAAATAGCGAATTGCCAGGTTGCAATCTGAGCAGACGAATGACAGAAAGGCGACTGTAAGTCCTTAAAGATTTTAAACTAGCATGACGATGTTAGCAAAACACTGAAGGGTTTTAATTATTGGAGGTTTGAGATTGTGATATAGCAGCCCAGCTAACGAGCAGAGGATAGATGTGAGCCAGTGAAACTCAGGTAAGGAGCTGGGAGACTTGGGCCTCAGGGCCGGGTGAGAGTAGCAGGGAGGTCTGGGAGGGCCAGGGGCGCGGCGGAAGACATTTACAAGGTGGAAGACCTGGGGTTTGATTGGCTGTAGACATTCAATAGTGACAGGAAACAAGCTTACACTTACAAAAATTGTTCTTTTGCAGGAGCGAGGAAAATGAATCACAGAAGAAAGATGATGAATGTCGGGTGTTTGAGGGACAGCCGCGTGGAGCTCCAACTAGGAAGACACATATTCGAATTGGAAACCCATGAGACTACTGTGTGATAGGGAGATACGACCATGTACAAAGCAAGAGAGTCAGAGAGAAGATGAAGCAGCTCAGAAGAAATACAGGCAGCGAAAAGATGCACATGACTGCAGAATTCATATGGACCAGACCACGAACCACAGACTGCTTAAAAGGCTCTTACCCTGTCACTCGCTTTGGCTTGCTTATTCCTTTGCCTAATCAATCGTTTACTTAGCAGTTCATGCACTAGTTTTTTTCCTCGATTCTTTCATGCATTTATTAATTATTTCTTGAGTCAGGTAAGGCGTTAAACTCTGAGGGCTCACAGGCTAAGGACACACAGTTCTACTCTGAGAGCAGGATGGGCTGGCTTCCCGGCAGAGGCCTCCAGGAAGAGCGTGGTGACAACATGGGGTAGCGATTACTTAATGTCGGTCAGGAATTACTTGACCATGGGTGCCTGCTGTTCTCCGGGATGCTTTCAGAAGGTGACACCTGAGCCAGTGGCATTCTTGAAGCGTACCAGGGCTGGTCCTGAGAGGTGACAAGGAGGTTCTGGGGGTGACAGGGCAGCAGCAGTGGCATGGACTGTGTGGGGCTTGGTCCACACGGCTCAGCCGTGGGTGCCGCAGGGAGTAAGCAGGCCTGTAGGAGCCCGTGAAGGGCCCTGCAGACAGAGGGAGGAGTGTGAGCAAGTGTTGGGAAGAATGGGGAGCAATGGGGAGGTGTGATCTGAGGGAGAGCGATAGGTAACTCTGGGACCGTGGTGCGAGGGTGTGCACAGAGGGAAGTGAGGGGGTCACACAGTCGCTTTGCTGGGATGACGAGGGTCTGAAGTCAGGCAGTCACAGCAGGGATGGAGCGGAGCAACACAATCTCAGAAATACTACAGGGTTAGCGGTTGACACCTTTGGGGACTGACTGGCTGCAGGAATGAAGGGAGGAGAAATGGACCATCAGAGACGGTGGTCAGCTCTGCATTTTTGAGGATGACGGTGAGGCCAGTCGCAGTCATGGTAAGGACCGGGGAGGGGGGAGATGATGGAGGCAGGCGTGTAGCTCTCTGGAGGCTGGGATGGTTTCAGTCTGCAGAGTGACGCTGTAGCTTGGCACTCCCATTGTACGAGCTCTTCTGTAACGGAGGCCCCGATTCGATCGAGTAGGTTTTATTGAGAATCTTCAGTATGTCTGGGCCATTCTCGTTGCCGAGGAATAGAGAAAGGAATTTTCCCTCAGAGCTGGCAGCCAATTGGTAAAAAGGGTTTTGTGCTCTAGGATAATCAGAACAGCACAAGACAGAGGTGATCCCACATCGACCGACCCGAACTGCTTTAGGATTTCAGAAGAGGTAGAGATCAACTTCTTTATATGAAATTCTAATGTGGGCTTTCCTTTTGGAATAGAACAGAAGTGGGAAAGGGAAAAAATAGGAGGAGAAAAATATTCAAACAATATACATTCCCTGAACACCTGTTCTGTCCTCAGCCTGGCCCAGCATCCTGGAAAAAAGATGAATAACATCGTGGTCCTTACTCAGAGGCAGCCCGGAAAGGCAGAGAGAAAAATGCGTTTGTGTCAGGATTTCGAGGCATGTGTTGTATGAGAAACATCAACAAAGTGCTTGGACATCACAGCTGGGTGAGACATCTGTCCAGGGGTGCAGACGGGGAGTAGCCATGTGGCCCCTCCCCCATCTATATTTGGGGACTGACAGAATCAACGGCTTGGCAGCATTGTAGTAGTAATGAAACAATAATAGGCACATAAAACAACAAGTATTTTATTTTGTTATTTTTTGGGTTTTTTGAGAAAGAGTTTCACTGTGCAGTTCAGGCTGACCTTGAACTCACTATGTAGCTCAGGCTGGCTTTGAACTCATGGCCGTCTTCCTGCCTCAGCCTCCTGAGTGCTGGGATTACAGGTGTGTACCATCATGCCCTGCCAGTGTGTCTTGATTGTTATTACTAAAAAGTGGCTGGTTCTGTATTGTAAGTGAATAAAGAGATGTAGACTCAAAACTACAGAGAAGTTCTCTAACATCGTTATGACTGTAGCCTAATAGAAATAGTCAAAAGAAGGAAACGCCATTCTTAGCCAGTAAATATTTGATCTTTCTGTGTTTGTAGTGATGCAAATCAAGACCATATTGAGATGCCATTTTATGAGAGGCAATAATTTTAAAAAGTAGATAGCACCGTGCAACAGAGAAATGCCTATTACAGAAGAGTTTTTTTTTTTTTTTCCTTTTACTTTGCTAGTAAGAAGGGCCACTTTGATAACCATAGTGGAGAACAGTTTGGCATTTTCCCTGGAGTTTCGTGGACACTGTTGACCTGGTAATTTTCCACAGCTTCATTATATGTATAATGACAGGACTTGTACAAGAATGTCCACAGATGTGTTGTTCAAAGGAGGAAAAGCAACTGGTAATAACAAAAATGTCCATCTGCTACAAAGCAGACAAGTAGATACTATGAAATGGTCATAGCAAGCTACCGCCACATACAGTGATATGGGGGACATTAATAATTTTTAAGGTTGAAAAGGTAAATCCCAGGATTATGCTTTACAAAGTATACTTACATTAGTTAAAAATAATTTAAAAATAAGTGCTTATGTTATTTTAGGAAGAGATACAAATGAAGTAGGAGTACATGGACTGGGGGGAGGGTTTGCTCAATCCAGGATTCAGTTCTTGATACATAATTAAAATACAAATTAAATAAAATGATGGAGAAACATGCATGGGCTGGCGTATAGGAAAGACAGATGGAAGGACTTTTTCAGTCCAACACAACAGGCTGTTGGGTGCCACTTGTACACACTTAAGCAGAGAATTTGTCAGTGTGTAATGTACGTGTGTGGGTCAGAGTTCAGTGTGAGACTTGTCCTCGGTGTGACATTCAGTCTGAGGCTGTGAGCATGTTCTTTGAGACTGCTTTGGTATTATTTTATTGTTTTTAAAAATGTTTTTAAGTTATCAAAGCCATTTATGACTCACATCTCTTACAATCCCAGTACTTTAGGAGGCTGAGGCAGGAGAATCAAAAGTTTGATTTCAGCGTAGGCAGCTTAGTGACTAAGAACCTGTCTAAAAAAAAAATAAAATTAGAATAAAATTAAATTATATTTAAAAAGGGCAGAAGATATAGCTGAGTGAAAATTCCCTGGGTTCAATCCTACTTCTGAAAAAAGGCTGTGGATGTCAGCAAAGCAGAAAGGGAAATTTATATGGGTGACTGTATCCTCTGGGTTACCTGGACTTGGGCAACACACTCCAAATTTTGAAGGTCACATCAAGGTCTCCTTTAGTGGGTCTTTGAACTCCAAATATCAGGGAAGAAAATACGGAGGCAGAATGGATTCAAATTTCAGACAGACAAGAAATTTGAATTTCTACTTTGCCCCTGTAGCAAATTGTTAGAGAGAAGTCCTTTTGCCTTTGTTTGTTCATCTTTAAAATGGGATATTGCAACCTCTTGTCATGAATAAAGTGAAACATTATCACAAAACTGAAAATTACCTGGCACATCACACAAACCAGGTAGATGTCAGATGTTCCCCTCACATTACAACCATGGAGAGAGAAAGGCCTAAGAAGAAACCACAGGATGACTAGATAAATGCAGAGGATTGGGGGGAAATGGGAGCAATTTAGATAACACTAACACCAATCAGGAGAGAAACGCAAATGTGTCGAAACACACCGGTGCCCCACTCTTATACCAGGGCCCATGACCTTGTTTAATATCGGTCTCATTTGGCTTGCAGAATGAATTTCGCCGTGTTTAGGGTCTAGACCCTCGAACTCTTGTCCCTGCTGCTTCTGCAAGCTGCAGCCTGACCCAACACCCAGCTACTCGCCATCCGTGAAAAACATTTGGTCATTCCGATCAGCAATCTCAGATGATCCGAGGCTTCAAGGCACAGCTAAGCATCCTGCCATTTTATCATCATTATTATTATTGATATTGAGATTGGCTAAAGTTTTAAAGGCAGACTTTAACTGAATTTAAGTTTAAGAGAAACTTATTCTAAAAAATTTGGAAAATAACTAAAAAGAATGAATCAAAATTCATCCATCCCCATCCCCTAATTAAACCTCTGTTCACATCATATATTTCCTCTCATCTTTTATATTTTCATTTGCACACAGTTGAGATTATATCGCGTAATCTACTTTCTTTTTGCTCTTTAGCATTACGTAGTATAGTAAACTTCTCTCCACCAATTAATTAATGGTTGTAGATGTTCCATAAATTATTTCACTGTTCCTTTGTAGTTGGACGTTTGAGGACATTCTATTTTTCTTTTGTGTTAATAACAAACAATAAGAAAATATTCTTCTTGGTAAAAGCTATTTTATTAATGATGTTTAATTTTTTTGTTCGTATGTATTTCACACTGTTACAATTATTAGGTCAAAGGGCATCAGGACTATTAGTATTTTAAGACTTCCGTATGTGAGTGTGTGTGTGTGTGTGTGTGTGTGTGTGAAATCATTTTCTAAAAGACTGTACCATTGTAACTCTGTGAGCAGTATATGAACTGGGCATTTATCTTTAAGAACAAAGTGTTGTTTGATATATGTGAACCTTTCTCTGCCAAGGCTAAATCTTCGCAAACAAAGGCTGTGTTCTAGCCAAAGTCTTTGGGATTGCATAACTTCAGGATGGATGAGAAAGTCCACAAAAATCATAAAGCAAACATGCATGGCAAATAACAGCTTCAAAACATCACAGGGTTGAGGGGCAGCAATGGTAAGGATAAGAGAGTCAGAAATGTGCTGTACCAGGGAAATATCCAAACACATGGGTCGATTTTAACTGACTCGTGAGACATTCTTTCTACACTGAGATTAGTATCTCACGTTTCCTTTTGTCTTGCAGCCGCTTCCATAGTACCCTCAGAGAATTTCTACTATCTACTAATTTAATCTGTCACATTTGAGAGTGCTGCTTATATTTAGAATCAGCTTTTTCTCCCCAGATACCAGGCAGATTTCAAACCCTACCAGGCCTGAGAATGTGCGTCGTAACCCTGTTGTTCTATACAACACAAACACTCACATTTCAGGAATCTATCCTGAAAAATACGGCCCTTGCTGAAGGAAAAAAAAATTTAGGAGAAGATAGTTTACGCTGCTGTCTCGAAGACCATATTTTCTCGTATCGAGGAACAAAGACGTGTCAGGCTTTATTGAGCACATCACTAACTATATAACTAGCGTTAAACACCCTATTTGCAACTGTTGCTGTGTATTTTGTGAGTGATTATCACCCCTAGATCCGCATCCTATAAAAAGATATTTCTGTTTGCTTAATTATAAAGTTCTTTATGAACAGACTTCTCTGTAAATAGCTTGGTGCAGCTGAAATAGAAATATAATTATAATGAAGGCAGATGTTTGTGAGATACTGGCTCATGGAACTTGCTTGGAATCTACAAAGGAGAAGCGTCCCGAGTGCCTGTGTTTACCGTGGCCCAGGCCTGGGAGCAGAGAGTGTTCGCCTCTGTATTTCTTTACTTATTTTAGAGTCTTCTTTTTTCTTTCTTTGTGTGTGTGCGTGCGTGTGTGTGTGTGTGTGTGTGTGTGTACTGGGGATTGAACTCAAGGCATTTTCACTGTCCTTTCTTTGAGGCAGGGTCTTATTTACTAAGTTCGCTCAGATGGACTGGAACTTGGGATCCTCCTGCCTCAGCCTCCCCAGAGTGCTTGGATTAAAGGTGTACACCATGACATCAAGCCTATTTCCTTCCAAGAGTTCCCTGCCAGACTTCTGGCATAGGAAAAAGGAAGAGTTTACCTCCTCTGGTAACTGAGCAGGAAAGGAAACTGACTTAGAGACCAGGACAAAGCCAAAAAGGACAACATCGCTAAGTTGGGTGTAGGGGCAAGAAGCAAGCTACTGGCGGAGGCTCTGTGGGTCCCACAGCTTGGCTGCATTTTAGTGGGATTTGGAGTGACATATTTTGGTGGGCTTTCGGTGGGTCTTGAGTGATTAAAATTTCCTTTCTCCTAATGCCGATTTTCTAGACGTCCCTCACACAGGAAAGGCCTATGGGGAGAGGAGGAGGTTAAAAGACTCTGATGTACCAAGTGATTTTCCATTCTGGGAGGCAGATCTACTGATCGATGATTCTGGTGAACTAGGGAGACTGCGATAGTTCATATGAGGCTTTAAAATGTGAAAAAAAATCATCTCACTGAAACATTATTTCTGGGCTGATAATCAGTTGCTTTAATTGTCTTTGATTCAAACTGAATTCTATTTGAATTCCTTGGTAAGTAGACGGGATTATAAAGTCACAATGTTTATTTGCCCAAGTTTTCTGAGTTATTCTGTTGGGGTTTTTAAAAGTACGTTGAAACTATTAGTGCTTAATTTTTAAGGTTTTAATAATTGAATGAATTCGAAAGCAGGTTAATCTCCTGAAAGTAACTGGCTTACAGGCACGTTCTTTCTCGTCACCCTTTCCAGCTATTTAGAGCTGTGTGCTGACATTTTAGAATTTATGCTGAATGATCAGCAGACATTAACAACCTATTTTCAAATGTAAATATGTATAAAATACTTCCCCTGTGTGCTGAAATATAGGTGACCCTGAGATGCAGGCTACAAATTGTATTTTCAAATGTCCAACTAGTTATTTTGAACTGGATACGGTTAACAGTTATAAGGGCAATCACAAATTCTTCCTTAAGAAATGACTTTCCCTCATTTCCTCATAGCCATCTCTTTATATACAAATTTACTATGTATAATTGATATGTGATAGATACTATATGCACTATATCTATATCTGCATCTATATCTATGTATTTTTGTATTGTTATACATCTATTTTGTATACCCTGTACCTTTATATTTCTCACAGTTGAGCACACATCGTCTACCAAAATTATTTTACCACGTGAACTGGGAATCTGAAATCAGTAATTATGACCATAAATACTGAGGAAAAAGTGACCCTTCCCCAGGTGTTCTCTATCACATAGGAATAGGCTTAATAAATGACTTTATTCTGGTACGAGGGTTTTTACCCAGGCCCTTTGCATTGATCTACATCCATAGCTTGTTTTTATTTTTATTTTGAGACAGGATCTCGCTAAGTTACCAAATTGTCCAGGCTGGGCTGGAACTTGGGATCCTCCTGCCTCAGCCTCCTGCAGTGCACCAGCATAGCTGATTAATAAATGACTTTTTGTGTAAGGATTCTTTCAGAGCCGCTGGGCAGTGTGCTGAGATGGAATCTGTTGATGTCAGAACCTCCCAGGCACAAGGAAGGGAAAAACATTGTGCTTTAAAGGGCCCCTAAGTGCCAGGCCTATTGCAAGTGCTTTGGGTGTATCATAATGGTTACAACTTCTGGTTTTTAGAGGAGGAACCAGAGCCCAGAGATACAAAGCACTGTCTATGTATGTAATGATCCATAATGCCATTATTAATATTAATTAGCACACGATCTCTATTTGATTAGTAGCATTTTTTGAATTTTGGGTTATTGTGAAGATTCTTGATAAATGTTTCTAAATTTTTCTCCCAAAGGAAAATATAAACCTGCTCTTCTACTGTATGCTTACCAAGCTGAAAAGCATCCTCTCCAGATCTTTAGCAACCCACAGTGGAGGCACACACCTGTCATCCCAGCACTCTGGGAGGCTGAGACAAGAGGATCACAAGTTCAAGCCCAGCCCGAGCAACCTGGTAAAATAATGAGACTCTGTCTTGAAATAAAAAATAAAAAGGCCCCCAGGTGTAGCTTAGTGTGAAAGCTCTGGCCTCAGTCCCAGGAGAGAATAAGAGCCCAGGAATGAACCAGAACTTATACAGTCAATTAATTTTTGTAAAGGACACCAAGAATACACAATGCGGGGCAGGGTTGGGCTCCTCACAAAGTGGTGCAGGCAGAAGCATGAAATTGGACATTTACATATCTTATACCATACACAGAAATGAATTAGAAATGGGTTTGGGTAAGACCCGAAGCCATAAAATAATTGGGGAAAAATAGGGCAAAAACCTTTGACCTTGGGGTTGGTAATGACCGATGCCAAAAGCATAGGAACAAAATAAAACGGAAGAAGGAGGACTACATCGAACTAAAATACACCTTCACAGTCACTCAACCAATCAGTTGATAAAACAAAGGCAGTCTATGGGATGGGAGAAAGGATTTGAAAACCATGTAATTCACTGTATGGTCACTTTTGATAGAAATGCAAAAATGATACATGTAAGGTAAGGAGTTAATATCCAAACTACACAAGAAAACCATACCAGTTAATAGCAAAAGTCCCAAGATAATCCAGCTTGAAAGTGAGCAAAAGTTCTGAATGGACCTTTCTTTAAAGAAGACATGGATGAAAGAGCGGCAAGTATGCGAAAGGGTGCAGACCGGCACCGGACGTGAAAGCTCAGCGAGACCCTGCTCACAGCTGGTGGGAGGGCTCCTGCCCGCTGGGCTCTGAGGGCACGTGTGCAGCGGTGGGTGCGACAGGGGAGGGACGGGGAAAAGAAGGGCACCCTCAAGAAAACCAGAACCAAGCCGACCGATTTGTCTATTTCGTCACTCAAATATGCAGCAGTCTGTGTTAGCGAGAGTGCTGGGGTTTAAATTCACAAAGGGATTCGAACTGCGGTCAGTCCAGGGGGCAGGCGATCGAGGACAGCAATACAGGTACTAGCCCCTCCTCACTAGCGCAGGAGGAGCTCTGTATTGCTTGGGGTTTTCTAGAGGAATAGGATCAATAGAAAAAATACATAAATATGGGAGAGGATTCATTAGGCGATGACTGGAGCTCTTCCAAATAGGGGACCCTTCCTTGTCTTTTCCTTCAACATTCCTTCCAGGCTACAAAGCCTATTGGGTGCTGCCACCCACATCCGGGGTGGGTCTTCCTCAGTTTGCTGGCTTCCATGTCAATCATCCCCAGACATACCCAGAATGATGCTCCACTGATTTGCTAGGCGGTTCTTACTCCAGTCCACTTGGTGTATCAGGAGTAATGGTCAGAGGGGTCGTGTGAAGAAGCCCCGCGTCTGGGACTTGGGTCAGAAACGTCTTCAGAGTAGTTGTGGCCCTCAAGCCACATCACGAAAGATGGAGTGAGGTTCTCTAGAGGTACCAAGGGAGAAGAGAGTAAGGGGCAAAAGGAAAAGCTCTCCAAGCCAAGGAATCAGAAGCAACCGAAGCACGCCGTGGAGTCACACATGAAGTGGTGTGGCCCTTGATGAGACACAAGACCTGCGGTGGGCTCGAAGACCTATCGCCTCCAGGCTTCGGAGAGGCCTCCCTTCCTTCTCAGATGGAGCACTCAGAAACCCCCAGGAATTATTGCAGAGAAGTCTCCATGTTGTTGCTAGAAAACTGGTCGCTTCATACTGCTAATGCTTAGATTCTTTCGCATAACAAACTACACTGTACCATGACAGATGGCACTGTCCCTTCCTGAGTCTTATCTGGAACGCATTTCATTCTCTTTACATATTTGCGCTTTTTGAAAAACAAATTTTCCTCTTTAGTAGGGGAACAAATCTCATCTTGCTCAAAACACAGTATCTTGATGATCTCTGAATCTTCTAGCTGTCTTGGGGGATTTTAATACAGCACTTAAAAATGCCAGTATGTTTTAATAACACAGTACACCTTTTGCTTTTGCAAAAGCATCACATTACTCAATGTGCGCGGCCACAGAAGGATACGACTCTCGTATAATTTACATGCCCTGGTGGTGTGTTATTAATGTGTGCACTTTATAAGGGTATAATTTTGGAAGCAATTTTCCATAAAACTGTTATAAGCGTTATCTTATAAATCCGAGATAATTTGGCACAATATTCATTTAACCAAATTACCCCACTAATAACATCTCTTCATTCGTAAATATCAGTTCAGAATGACATCACAAATTTTTGGTAAGACACTGAGCCTTGTGGAGTCAGCTAGATATTGCTGCATAATTGAGGGTGAGGAAAAACTGGATCTACGCCCAAAAAGAAATCAGCTTTGCGCCCCTCGACTGAAACACACTTGCCAGACACTCTTTGGCCATGTCGCACACTGTGTTGTAACCCACCACGACACTATAAAGCTCGCATCTAAGAACCCACATGGGCAGGAGGAGTATCAAAGTGAATCACGGAGAGGCTCTAAGTTAACCTAAAGTTATGTGCTTGCTTTGTCTGCTGGTGGCTGTTGTGTGGCTTTGGACAAGATTTGATACTTCAGTAACCCTCAGTCTCCTTATGGATTATCCGAGAATAATAGCATTGGAGTGGATCACAGAGGCTTCTTGGAACACCAACCCTTTATCTCCCTCCTCTGGAGTATTTCACTATGGATTATCCTATGTTGTGCGTGTTCAAGGTCTGCATATCCTACTTCTATGACTATATTACTAAGTCATCCCACCCAGGGCACAGACCGTGTATTCATTTATGTGCACAGCACTGAAAAGCCTTCTGTACCGAGGCCGCAGTGTGGGGTCCTGGACGCCAGTGTTCAGGCCCTGGCGCCATTGTGTCTTGCCCTGTGTCCTCGGGAAGCTCCCTTCTCCCCTGGGGGGGCTCTCTGAGTATGTGATCCCGTCTCCGAGTCTCAGTGCCCCTCCCATCCTCTGCAAAGTGGGAGTGAGACTGGCCTAACCCACCGGGGTGTAGTTAGGAGGCTGGGGGAGCTTCACGGTGCCCGACTTCGGGACGAGGCAGGAAGTCCTGCAGCCCTAATGACCGAAGGTGGACAGTGTGGGCCGAGGGCAGATCTTCGGCGACTCCCGCGTTGCGCTCCCAAAGCGAGCTGGGCGCAGCGGGAGAGGCATTACTGTGTAGCCGGAAATCATGACTGACGAATCCCTGTCTCCGTTTTTAAATTAAACTAAAACCACACTTCTATTTTATCAAAAATATATATCCAAAATAAAACAGGGAAATGCAAGACTTATGCCGAATATGACCCTTCAGCTGCCCCAGGCTGCGGCCTTCCTCATAGTCACAGTCTAGAGGAACAGCAAGCGTGTCACACTGTTGACCTGATGATGGCAGAGTTCCGGGTAGTTGAGGGACTGACAGGTCCTCCCAGGACCCTGAGGCCGGGCTGGGGACAGCATGACTGGCCTTAGTAGTTAGGAACAAAGATGCCCATGTGCTGATTCTCTCTGTGATTCGGAGTGTCAGCATCCTGAAGTCCAAAAGCACCACAGACACGGCTGTGCTCAGGCCCTGCAGTCTGGGGACCGGGAGAAGCTCCCTTTGCTGAGCTGCCCTTCTCCAAGGAAGTCACGGGGTAAGACAGGGAGGCAGGACAGCTGAGCTCCACCTGCGAGGGTGACACTACCTTGCGGCAGTGAGTCTGTGGTGGCAGGGAGAGCTCTTCTCCCTCCTTCCTCCCTCTCGTTGTTCATGCTTTCAGATCTTATCTAAAGGCCAACTGTGAGACTGGAAAGAGCAAAGAGAAGGTGGGAGAACTCAGATCTGTTGTGTCCTCAGGTTTTCCTGGTCCTTCCTTCCCGTTTTCTCTTAATCCACACTTCCTTTCCCAACGATGCATGATGTGTAGAGAGGACTTACCCAAGACCTCCTGGAAGGAACAAACTCAAAACCAAAGGTTTCCCCAAGAAAAAAGTCAAGGGCTTCATCCAAGACATCCTTGCCAGTCAGTTGCTCATCAGTCAGAAAATATCTCAGCCTTTCTCTCATTACCAGGCGGCTAAGAAGAGGGAAGGGAATGCCAATTATTAGGCGAAAAGCCCCCCTCGCCCCCGGCCCGGACTCCCACATCTCAAAACACACCTTACTGGAGAATCAAAAACCTGATTTTCACTGGGTTCTGAACCATTTCCAGCAGCCTATCCATATTCACCTTGCAGGAACATTGTCAAAATCAGAATAGACTCGCTTCGATCGAGCCCGAACAGAAAAATACAATAATAAATAAGGCTGGGAGGGTAGGAAGGAGGGGATTTCACACCTGATAACGAGAATAAGTCGCAAAGGACTGCTAGAACCACAGGCTTCCGCACAGCCTGCCACAGCCCTACACAAAGAATACTTCTTCGAGAACATCCACCCAGCAACTGCCTTCCCAACCTCAGACGCCTCCCTCATTATTTACCCTTTCACACCTGTGTTGTTAATACTGTGGCCAAGAATTTCAAGATGTCTTGTGCAATCTATCTAATTTTGCCCTTAATATCGTCTCTCTGCCTCAACCTCCTTCAATACGCTAGTTTACTGAGGCAGGTGGATACCCTTTGCGAGGCTTGATTATTCCCAAGTAAGTTTATTAATTTTTGCTTTCCCTCCGAGCAGTATTTTACAGAGGAGAAATGTAATGTAGTGCCTCGAAATAGGTCTGTGGAGTCGCTAGATTCAGACTTTCTGGATATTTCTCACCATGGCATAATCTCCAAGTGAAAGGCGTGCAACGCGTCCACATGTCTGTGTGGAGGTAAAGGCAGAGTTAGCAAAACTTCACGAGAAGCCACTCTCTTATAAGACAGAGAAAGAATCTGAAGGCTGGACCTCTTCTCTAAGGGGTTCCAGTGTGTGAGAACAAGACAAAGTGTTTAAGAATGAGCACTCTGGGCTAGGAGGTAGCTGATGAGCGGCTGTGTACACGGACAGGCAGAAGAGACTTGGGATTCGCATGGGGTTGGCATAAACTCGGAATGGCTGGAAAGCTGGCGTTTAAGCTGGAAAGGGCAGAGGGAGAAGGACAGACTGCTGCACCCAGGATTAAAAGGGGAGCCAGCGCCGCCCCAAACCTGGACATGCTCCCTCAAACCACGCAAACCCCAAGGAAGCTTCGGAGGGAGCCTCTCAGCTCCGCCTCTGCAGGAGGGAAGGCGCCCGGGAACACGAGGCCTCCGGGAAGTGCGCAAACCCACTTAATTCTCTCGTCTCGCTCCAGCCAGGGCGCGACGCGTCACAGGAACGCCGAGAAGTCACGCAAGAACGCAGAAGTTGCTGCATCTTGGGGCGCATCGCGAAGTCACGAAACCTGGCGGTTCATTCAGCTCTGTGTGTAGCTGGCGGTGCCCTAGTGGTGTGTACGCCACCCGTGATGCTGGCGCTTAGCCAGGGCTGTCTTGGGTGCTGGGTGCTGGGACCAGGTCGACATGCTGCTGTCATTTTTATAATTCCCAAGGTAATGCCTTGTCTTGGCTACCACAGTGTTTCCTTTTAAGAGTGAGTAAATTGAGGTGCAGAAGATGAAGGGCTGTCTAAGCCTCAAAGCTGGGAAGTATCCGAGTGCAGTAATTAGCCTGCAGCTTGAGGCTTCCAGGCCAGCGCTGTTCTAACTGAGACATACGGTTCTTCCTGCCCAAGTTTCTCAGTTTTCTATAACACAACCACATAGACAATTACATTTAATGTAAGTGGTCTAAGCCCATTAGTAAAAGATAGAGATTGTTAGATTAGATTTAAAACAAGACCCGCTTTTACTGCTGGTTCCCTGCCTTAGGTCTCAGACTACTATCTTGCTGAGTGACTGTAGGCGAGTGGCTTCTGGGGGCTCCTCGCCTGGGACATAAATGTGTCATTCTGGCTGACCTGGGAGGTCCACCGAGGTTTGGATAGTAGAGCGTTCCTTGGTCTGTCCCAGAATGAACCTGATGCACCAAACATGTCGTGGGAAAGATTTGAGGGAAGAGCAGGGACTTTCCAAAGACACTCTGGGTTGGGTTTTACATGGTGTGGCGTATGTAGTGTCATCTTCGGTCCACACCTATGGAGACCTCGTGGACTTGTGACAGGAACTTAAATTCCAGCACAACTTGGTAGTTAGTAATGCCACATGAAGGACTTCAGGAATGCAAGCCACTCTGGCGATCTATTGGTTTTCAGTTCGTCTCCTCCACTCCACCGACAGCCTAAAAACTGAAAGTCACAAGGATTCAAGGCAAGCAGGTGTCCATTAACTGCACAACCAAAGGCCAGTGTCTTTATTTTCTTTTTAAATTTTTTTTATTTTTATTTTTTTGGGCCAGTGTCTTTAATTATGAGGCCGGTCTTGATTGACTGGACAAACTGGACAGCGTTGTCCAGTGCAACTACATGAAAGAGGTTTATTTGTGCTTTCCAAATATTAGACTCTGGGCACTTGTGGTTGTTGAGGACAGAAATATGACCAGTATGACTGAGGACTTGAATTCTAACTACATTAATATAAATTAATTTAGAATCAAATAGGTACATGCTGTTGGTCACATTTAAAGCAATCTAAGATATTAAGGAATTTTTTTTCTTCAATACTGGAGATTGAACTCAGGGCTTTGCACATACTAAGCAAGCACTCTACCCTTGAGCTCCACTCCCAGGCGTCCCTTCTTCCTTTCTTTCTTTTTTCCTTCCTCCCTTCACCCCCTCTTTCTTTCTTTCTTTCTTTCTTTCTTTCTTTCTTTCTTTCTTTCTTCCTTTCTTTCTGTGTGGTACTAGAGGTTGAACCTAGGACCTTTTCACTGAGCTACATCCCCAGCCCTTTAAAAAAAATTTTTTTAAATTGTGAGATGGTGTGTCACTAAGTTTAAAATAATCAATAAGCCTTTTCCCCCATCTTTTATCACGGGTACCAAAAATGTAGAGGGAAGTGTCTCTTTGGTGTTTTTCTGCTGATAGGAGTTTGCATCACACTTAATTATAAAAAATAACTTGAGTTTATATAATATAAACTCAAATACTCATGTTTCAAGAGAGTAACTCAGGCAATGTTTAAAATCCTACGCCCTGGATTTCTGCATGGTGTGTTCTCCGGGTCCCTTTCTGTCTGCCTGGCCCTTTTCTGGTTCTCTGAGGGTCCCTTACTTGCCCCATCCCTCCCGTCCAGGGCACTGGTTTCCCTCACTGTTGCACACATAGCCCCTCTCCCCTTCCCAGCCCCACCTACAGCCCACCTACCAGCCGGTCCTTCCTCCACCCTGGCTGCTTTCTGAAGCATGGGTAACTGTCCACCTTCTTCGTCTCTCCCTCAGGAACTTCAGACTTCAGAGTTCCCAGCCTGACTGTGCAGCCTGCCGCTCCACAGCCCTATTCTGAATGACACAGCCTTGGTCATCCCTGACTCTTCCAGTTTCTGTACCCAACTATCAAGCAGGTAACACTTCCAGCTCCTTCTGCCTGCTAAGAATTCCTTGAATCACCCACTTCTTTGACTCCCTGCCCAAGCCCAGGTCACACACACTGAACAGGCTGATAGATCTAGCCCCTTTCTGAGAGCTGAGCCTGACATCCACCCCTGTCTGAGGTCTCATCCCTCCCTTTCCACATGGAACCTGTAGACTTGAATAAAGAGGTAGCTCTCGCTAGCAAATCTACTGCCCAAACCCAGACATTAAAGACCGTTTGTCTGTGTGTATGCATATTGAAGAATTTTATAGATCTCAGATGTTGATACATCACAGGAACAGCTGTGTAGGATCCGCTGTTTTCATCATTGTGCCTTTCCATTGCATAACATGTTCTGCTCCAGCGAGATGCCTTACTGTCTGTTAAAACAATGTGGAGTCGCAGCCAAGAAGCGGTTGCCTGGCGAGGGACTATGGGCCCAGCAGCCTGTGTCCAGGTGAGGACCAGGAACCGTGTTCTGGATGGTGAATTGTGGGGCAGAATGAGATACATTACTTCCAGCTGATAGTGTAAATATCGCCTACAAGGCCAGCTCCCGTTTCCGTCTCTTCTTGTATTTGCTAGGTGGCTGTCAGTGCCCAGGACATCCCCGGGAGCCAGATGGGAGGTGGATGGGCCCCTGGAAATCTTACCCTCCAAATGCCTGTGTTAAGGGAGGCCCCTCTTGCTCCAAAGCCTACAAATGGCATAATGAAAAATAAATTTGTTTTCTTAAGTCATCGACAATTTGTGTATTCACCTAATTAACACAATTTAGCATTATTCTGTATCTGTAAGTATAGATTTATTAACATCACTTTTATCGAGTGCTTTCTACTCCATTTATGAATATCCTAGAATTATTTAACTCAAAACATTACTTGTAGACACTTCAGTTATTACTGTTTTTGCTCTTTGTCTTTTATTCTTTCTTGTCGTAACAACACTGCAGGGAATACACCTAAACATCAATACTTGAAAATCACCTTATTATCTTTTCAGGATAAATGCAAATAGTGAAATTACTAGGTCATGTTACATATACATGTTTAAAATTTGGATACAATATTACCAAACAGATCCTCAGGTTTCTAGCACCAGTTTGTAAATGTATCAATGTTTTGAATCCTTGTGACAGTATTGTTAACACTTTATCTGATTGAAACATACCATTTCAATTGTATTTCTTTGATTGACCAGGAGTTGAAGATCTTTTTATATATTTATTGTGTAATTTTTCATGAGTTATCTACAGTTTGGAAATATTTATCTTAGTGTTTTTAAAATACTCACAGTATATTAGGAACATCATGTCTTTATTATAAATAATTTTTCCTGACGGTCAATTTTCTATATGATTTGCTTGCTGTGTTTTGGACAAATAGATTAAAGATACACATGTTCCAATAGAAATAGTTCTTTAAAATGTTTTTGTAGCGATGATGATGACATAGTTCAAGTGGCTTTTCCTATTGTAAGATTATGAGCATACTCATCCAGATTCTTAGTAAGGATTTTAATGCAATTTTATCATATTATTGTTCAGTTGATATGGAATTTATGTTGATATGAAGACTGAGGAAAGGCTATGGTTTTTATTATCTTCTTTCCCACATTATTTGTTATACTTGAACAATATTATTTGTTACATTTGTTATCGTTTTTTACATTTTAAATAAAATTTAAAATTTTGCTACATTATTTGTTACATTTTAAACAATAATTTCCTAATGGCTAAAAGTAATCAGAGGCAATGTGAGTTTCTCTTCAGCTTCCTCACGTGGAGGGCTGGGGGAGCAATTGATGTGTGGGGAGTACTACTCTGCCATAAAGAACCATGAACTTGAGTCATTTGTGGGAAAATGGATGCACCTTGAGATCATAATGTTAAATGAAATAAAGCAGACATACAAGTTTAAGCATAGCACGGTTTCTCTTCTACGAGAAGTCCATAGTATAAATAAATTAAAGAGCAAAATAAAAGATGGTTAATGGGAAACGGGGAAACAGATCTTTTGCAAATGGAAAGGGGGCCATGGGATGGAGGGAAGGGGGAGGAGAGAGGGGGAAGGGACATAAAAAGAATTCAGATACATTATGCATGTGCAGCAACTCCCCACAAGGAATGTGATCATTACGTACTGCAAACATGGACTGACAAACACAAAAAGTAAAACAATAAAAAGCTTTGGTCAAAGGTCTGCCGAGGACACTGTTAGTGCTCTACCCACTTCTCCCTCCGGGTCTCCCTGCGCCATCTCGGGAGGTGGAAGAAGGGGACAGGTGGTCCCGAATGCTCTCCTGCTCTGTAATCAGCTGAGTGCACCCCAGAGACGAGCAAGCAGTGAGGCCGAGTGAAGCAGGACGTCCTTCGGTGTGAAGGTGTGGTCCTGAGCCTCCCAGAAGACGCGACTCTGCCGCTCGCTCCTCTGCGGGCTTCTCTGAGGGAAGACGTCTTGCGATGAGAGAGGCAGAGACCAGAAGGATGCTGTCTCAAGCCAAGGAATGGCTGGGTGGCCAGGAACTGGAGCACGCAGAGAAGCTCCCTCCTGCAGAGACTGTGGAGTGCACGCAGCCCACGAACACCTCAGTTGTGGACACCACCCTCCAGAAGTGGAGAGGCCGACTCACCATGGTGCGAGCCACCCCTTGGGTGACACTTTGCTCTGAGAGCCCCGGGGAGCCAGCACAGCATCCCTTGGCGCTGACTCTTCTGTCACCTCGGCAATCCACCTCTTCCTGGTCTGTTTTCCAGGAAACGGCAGCTAACACACAGTCAGCCGTAGGATGCCCGGCTCTTTCTTGCTGTTTGCATCACTGTCATGAGTCCTGAAAGGAACCAGGAATTCAGTTACCAACCTGAGCATCTTGGCAGCGAGTGGCACCTCAGGCATTAGCCGCCGAGGCCTTTATCAGCCTCTGCTGTTCTGGGGCGCTCTTGGGCTGGGCGATGGCTCAGGGTGGTGTGGATCTCAGGGCAGCCCAGTGTTGCTCTGGTTTCTGCTGCAGGCCGCCCCAAGCTGTGCCATTCGGTGTGGGTCTGGTGGCGCCAACTTTAGGGTGGCCAGATCCTTCTGCAGCAGGGGCGTTTGCAAACTGGCAGAAGTGCTGCTCTGTGAGGGACCTGCAAGCCCCAGAGGCTGTCAGAGGATGATTTAAATAATCACAATGTTTGCAGACAGACAGTCAGAGGGAACCTTGAAATGAGATCTTTCAATGAAGGAGATCTCACATAGGTGATGGATTTAGGTTTCCTTCTGGTCGAGGCCATTAAGGGACCTTTCGGCTCCCTAGCAGGCAGCTTTGGCCTCTGTCTGCTTACTGCTCATGCTGACGACAAAAACTGCCCCACGGCCTTCACTGCAAGCAGGACACGCTTCCTGGACCTCGGGAGATGCCGCAAGGACGCTTCCAGCAGTTATGAAATGGATAAGGGAATCGGGGCACAAGTGCGACAAGTGCTAGAACACCAAATACCAAAGGTGAGATTCTAACCCTTAAGTGGTAAGTGAACAGTTTTCCTCGTCATGCGAAAGTACCATCGATGGCGTGGCATGCGTACTTTACCTTTTTTCTCAGCCCTTTGGGTGGCTCAACCTAGCCATCCATGCTGTTTTATTTTTTATGTTGAAATAGAGTCTCACTAAGTTGCTCAGGTGGGACTTGAACTTGTGATCCTGCCTCAGCCTCCCTCGTGCTGGGATTGTAGGTCTACTCTCCCGCTAGACACTTTAATAACATCATTTTTCCTTCCTCGAATACAGGATCTGGGTTTGAATATACATTTTGATTCTGTTCTTTGGCCTGCATATCCCTGGAGGCCGGGCAGGGATACAGACCTTCAGAGTTTTACCTCTCCATGCTCCTGTTTCCCGGAATTCCAGGTTGGGTGACTTATGCTCATTTTGCACCAAAACTCAGTTAGAAAGAATAAACAAACTTTTATCTCCATAGTTCCAAAGTTGTGAGTTTTTAAAAACTTAGTTCTAACCGTGAACTTTTCCGTGAGCACATTCTGTTATGGTATTTTTCTTCCACCATTATAAGATGCATCTTCCATGGAAATCTGAAATTCTGCTTATCATGGTCCACGCGGGGAGAATTCTGTTTGTTTTAATGTCAGCTGGAAAGCAGCAGGTGTGGAGAGGGTGCTCTGGGTCCTTTTTCAAACCAAAGAGCTCCAAGCATTTTCCAGGTGGCTCGGGCTCCCTTCCTGGCTGTGGGCATTATCTTCTCTAAATGATTCTTCTTGCTGGTTTCCTGGCCCCGATCCTCACCCAGCATCTCCAGCTCCTGGTAGGTGCCTCACAGTGGAGGAGAGGTTTATTTGGGTTCATAGTTTCAGCCCGTGGTTGGCTGGCTCCAAGGCAGGAAGGGCATAGGGAGGGGTCTGGCGGAAGAGAGCTGCTCACAGCATGGTGAACAGGAAGCAGGGAGAGAAGGGAGGAGCTAGGGAGGGAGAGGAACCCTTCTAGACCACGCCCACAATGGCCTCCTCTTCCAGACAGACCCCACCTCCCGACAGCACCTCATCTGTAGCCCGGAACGATCCACTCACCTTCCAAACGCAAGCAGTGTCAGGGGCACATTTTAGATCTAAACCATAACAATCCATGAGCCAGTCAGAGGGCTCGGATGCCTTGCTCCCTAGGACAACCTGCAGGGCCATCTCTCCATCTCCACAGCTGCTCTCTGCCCGGTTGCTGAGGCCTCCTAGTTGTGTGGTCTCCCCGAAGAACCCACTGCACACCTGCTCAGTTTGGACTGCCAGGGGCCACACTGTGTCCCCCGGAGGTGTCCCTCCCCTCCCCAGCCTGTGTCTCACACAGGTTCTCTCTGCAAGCCTGCCTGGCCCTCAAGCACTTGCTCAGCAGGGACCCACACGGCCACTTCCCTGCTCTTGCTGCCCACCCGCTGATGCCGTCTGAGGCCACCACAGTGCCCAGCCTGCCCGCCCCTCCCTGGGCAGCCTGGTCCCCCGCCAGGCCCTCTCCACGCACCGCTCTCGCCATCCTCCGACCCTTCCCGTCTAAGCCCTCCCTCTGCACCTCCTCTCCTCCCTGGCTCTCCCTCCCCTCTTGTCTCCACAACCCCAGGGCCCTGCACCCCTCCTCCCCACACCCCTCTGCCCCGCAGCCTCTAGAGCTGTGCCATCACTTCCTGCAGGAACCGGAGAGGCCGGAGCCCGAGCCCGACTGGAACCCCACACGTTGCTCCGGGTCCAGGTCTGCCCTCTTTTCGTGCAGTCAGACCCCGACTCCCATCGTCCTCACGCCCAGTAAGCACCGCCCGCGGCTCCCCTCACGGTGGCTCACCACACGCACAGTCATTTTGTAGTGCCGTTGGGCACGCACATCAGCGATGTGAACTTACACATTTTAATTTAGAAAAGTCCTTCTTCACAGCAGGAGGACATCATGTACATGTACATTCAATAGTGGGGTAACTTGAAATACCAACTGTTTTGATTTTTATACTGAGGAAGATAGGAAAACAATGATAAGAACACGTATCTTTTTTTTGGGGGGGGGTGCTGGAGATCGAACTCTGGGCCTTCTGCTCACTATGCAAGCGCTCTACCACTTGAGCTAATTTCTCAGCCCCAAGAACACATTTCTTAAAGAATTACTCGTGTTATTTTTTGCTTTAAGGTAAATGAAATGTTTTACAAATTCAAATTCAGGATTATTTTGTGTGTGGACCATTTTGTCTTTTTTTTTTTCTTTTTGTAGTACTGGGGAGTGACCCCAAAGCCTTGGCACTAAGCCACATCTCCAGCCCTTTCTTATTTTTATTTTTTATTTTGAGAGACAGTCTTTCTACATTGCTAAGTTGCCCAGGCTGGGCTTGAACTTGTGATCCTCCTGCCTCAGCCTCCCAGAGTGCTGGGATGACAGGCAGGCACCACCACACTCCATGCATTTTGGGAAATAGTGAACGTTCATGGTGCTGCCTCAGTGCTGCTGAGTATTTGCTCGGCCCGTGTCTGGTGGCCTGGGGGGTGCCTAACTGTACTGTCACCCCTCCTACCCGGCTCTCATCCTGCAGCTCTGCTTTGCAGCGTCCCCAGGGCTGTGGTCAAGCTGCGGTCACCAGGAGGTGCATGTGGGACTCCTCCGCGGTGGCGTCCTCTGTACGGCCTTGGGCTGCGATGCCTCTCCCGGCCTCGCCTTGCCAGCTCTGGGGTGCACGCAGCCATCCCCATGCCAACTCCCCTGCCACCATCTCCTGCCCACCCGGGCAAAGTCTTCTTTCTCCTCCTGCAGATCTTTTGAGTCCAATAGAGCGGAAGTCACATTCTTCCTCCCCAGGTTCCAATTGCCAGCCCCCAAGCCAACTCTTACCTCATTCCAGTAATCGGTCCAGACCTGCTATTTACTCCTCGGCGAAGCGGCTCAATTGCAGGGTGGCGCTGGATGGCGCGAACTCTTGGGCTGGCTCCAGCCTGTCCCCTGGGAGGTGCACAGGCCGCCAAGCTGCAATCGCAGATGATGCGATTTGGGAGGAACCTCATCTGTGGTGGAAAACACCCTTCTGTTTTTATGCTCGGGTTCAAGGTTGGTGGCAGGCACAGGGCACTGCCATATGTCACCCAGCTGGGACAGAATGCAAGTGATGCAGCTCCTCATGCTTGCTCTCAGTCTGCACTTTGGGATTCCCTTCCCTCCCCTTCCCTTCTCTTTCCTTTTCTCCCTCCCTCCCTCCCTCCTCACCTCCCTTCCTTCCCTTTCTTGCTTTTCTTTAGTACTGGAGATCAAACCCAGGGCCTTTGCACAGCCTTTTTAAAAAGGCCTCACACTACCCCTCAGCCTTTTTAAAGAAAACTATTTTGAGACAATATTTTGCTAAGGTGCAAAATATTAGTTGGGTTTGAACTTGTGATCCTCCTGTCTCAGCCTCCCAGAGTGCTGGAATTATAGATGTGGACCATCATGCCTGGCTTCAGTTTGATTTATATCCGTCATTGTTTCTCTTTCATTTTCAAATCCGCAGAGATTTCTACCCTGTTTTATTCCATTTTTTATGTGACTTGTAAGAATGTAACATAACAAAAAAAAGCAATACATAGATGGAGTTCTTAAAGTCAATATACATGGCTGAATATAGATTAAATTTTAGGATGAAATCAGAAGCAGGGTTAGTTATAGTAATGCATGTCCTTAATCCTTACTTGCTTAGTGAATTTAGATGAGTTTCCTGGCAGCCAAAGCCAAAAGAGAAAGAATACAGCTGAAGATTCAAATCCTTCACAAAAGAAAACATCACTATACAAATCACTATATTTAGTCTTATATTCTTGTTTTGGTTCTTTTGTCTGAGAACATAAATTCTGTGTCCCTCATTCAACAAGGGCTGAGTTTATTTTCCTCTCACAACCCTGGAACACCTTTAGTGGACAGCTGGCAACTTCTTCTTGGTGACCTGATCTCCTGAGATTTCCTTGCCCTTTTACTTTTTTGCTGCAGCCCAGCTCTGCTTCCTTCCCTCCTTGGAGACAGGCTGGTGTGCAGTGGGGATCAGCTGCTGTCTGCAAGGCCAGCTGTGTCCATTTACATTTACCCGGCACCAGGCAGCTGGACACAGGGGCCAAGGATGTGTGCCGCCTGTGCCCATGCACTGTCCTGCTCTGGTGGTTGCATCCCAGTCTGGGTCCACACTTGGAAATGCTAGGCGACCTCAGGTGAACCCTGTACCTCTCCGATCCCGTTTCACCAGCTCTGAGATGGCAGCGTCAAGCAAGGCGGCTGCTCCTGCACCTCTGAAGGGTGCATTTAATCCACAGCTCCCCTGACCAAAACTTTTAACTTTGCTTAGCTTGCAGATCTCAGGATTCCACCTCATTCTGGGTGCTCGATTCTTCTGTCCCAAGCTTCTGTACAGCCTGTTTCACAAGCTGAAAGGGCAAAAACAAAGATAATGAAACCCGATGCAAAGAGTGAATCAGTCACCAACTCCCTCACTCCACACACAGAAAATAATGTTGCCCCATTAAGTACAACAACCGAGCAGCCCACCAGCTGCCCACAGAGAATCCAGCACAAATTGTGTTCCCAGCCAAACCATTTCCATGAAAACCCACAGGACTGAAACATAAAAGCACACTTTTCCATGAGCTACTTTTGTGTTTTCTGGACGCATTCAACACAACGGCTTGCTGAACAGGCAACAGTCCCTGCTGGCAATTTTGCACTGGACTGTACACACATCATGCCCAGAAAGTACGTTGCATAGAAAGGAGTTTGAAAGTGCATGAAGACCATCTCGAGCTCTTATGAATGCTCTGCAAGATGAGTAGATGAAAGCAACATGACCAGCAGGGACATCCTCCATTTACTCATTTCAGTTCACCACGCACTTCTTGTGCATAGGCTGCTTGCTAAGTTTCCAAGCATAGAAATCAACAAGACAGGATTCCTGCCTCAAGGAAATCCGATGTCTGTTGTCATCAGTGGCACTGACAGTTATTATACAATATTGCATCAGTAGAAGGGTGTGTCCATTGGCTCTCTGTCACTGTAACAAGATACCTGAGAGAATCAACTTAAAGAGAAGAGAAGTTTACTTTGGTTTTGAAAGTTTTAGTTCACAGTTGATTGGCTCTGTTGTTTTGTGCCTGTGGGAAGTCCCTTCGTGGTTGGGGGAAAACGGAATCCAAGTCAGTTACACTGGAAAGCAAATCCTCATTAGCAAGAGGGGAGTGTGAGACACAGGAAGTAATGTGGTGGGATGTTGGGGGGTATTTTAAATAGGAAATTTACTACGTTTGACTTAGGAGGAGTTCATGTGATATAAAGCAGCACAGACATAAACAGACTCAACAAAATCTCTTTTCCTTCATCACACTTTCTATGCATGTTACTTGGGATTTAAAAGATGATCTAGTTCACTCTTAAATAAGTTTTGAAAATTTTTTTGGCTGTACTGGAGATTGCACTCTGGGCCTTTGCACATCCCCAACACTGTTTTTATTTTTATTTTTTATTTTGAGACAGGGGTTGCTAAGTTTCTAAGTTTCCCAGGCTGGGCTAGAACTTGTAATTCTCCTGCCTCAACTGCTCAGAGTGTTGGGATCACAGGGGTGTGCCACCACAGCCAGTTTGAAAACTCTTTTATGAGGAAAGTTTTGGATTTACCAGACTATCAGGACCATATTCGATTTGTGTGTTTGAAAAGTCTTCTCTTTAGCTCCCTGTTTCCAAGGGATTTTTTTCCCCCAGAAATATAGTGCATATCGGCTGTTCCGTCTCTAATTTTAGAGGCCATATGTCCTAGGTATTCTGAGAGAGATCTAGGTTTCAAAGACGGTATGCTTTGTTCCCAGGAACACACTGACGAAGTACTGATGATTCTTTGTGGACATTTCCTCTGCATGAAGTCATTTAATCTTTCAGGAAAACTCTTAGAGTGGATATGCTTGTTATTACAATTTTATATATTTGGAAACTAACACTTGGAGATGTGGATTAGTAACTTCCTCATCACTGGGACAAAATACAAGACACCTATAATTTAAAGGAGGGAGGTTGATTTTGGTTCATGGTTCAATTCATGGTTGGCTGCTCCAAGGCAGAAACAACATGGCGGAAGGGCCTGGCGGAGGAAATCTGCTCACCTCACGGCAGCCAGGAAGCAGAGAGAGAAGAGAGGAACTGGGGACAAGAGTGCACCCTTCCAGGTCTCATCCCCATGACCACCTCCAATCGGGACCTGCCTCCTACAGCACATTCAGTCATGAACTTCCCATGATGAATCCACTGATGAGTGTAGCACACCATGATCCAGTAACTTTCCAAAAGCCTGAACACAGGAGCCTTTCGGGGGACACTTTTGATCCAAACCATAACAAAAGGTGATGATTTACCTAGTATCTCCCAGCCAATAGACAGCAGAGTTAGGCTGGGAGTCTATATTCTAACTACCTTCCTGTTGGGGGAGTGATTATGCTCATTGATCTGGTATCCAAACTTTGTGTCCTGTTACTGGCGGGGTGCCAGGGCCCGGTCCCCTTCTGAGCACCCTTCCACCTCTCCTCTGGCCTGCCAGCAGACCCGTAACATGAGCCCTGACACCTGGGCGATCAGGCTGCCCTTGCTGATCAGAGAGACCTGGACATCGGCTGACCTAGAGTTCATCCAAGAGTGGGTAACCTGGTGTGTGGGCCTGAACTGGGGTGCCCTTTCAAGGGCCTTAAAGTAGTCTTTTTTTTTTTTAAGTCAGAGAGGTTGGAAGAGAAAGAGGATCTATGGATGGTGTCACTGGGCAAAAACCTGGGCTCAGTGCTGGGAGCTCTGGCTCCCAGCTGACTGGGTGAGAAAGCAAATCCTCCCTCATCGCCCCTGCAGCAGGGCACGCTGCCCGAGCCTGCCCACCCGGGCAGAGAGCGCAGCTAACACGGCCGGCTCCCTGCCCGGGAAACTGCAGGGTGCTAGTCCGTGCTCGCCAGGCGCCGTGTCTGTGGTATTCTGTCTTGAAGCAGTAGAAAATTAATAAACCTCTCTCCTCTTCCTCTGCCATCATCCCCCCGTCCTTCCTCAAATCACCATGAAGTGTTTGTCAGTCAAGTAGAATGTGTGCTGGGAACTGGAGGGCTCAGGGTGAGCGAATCGGGTTAGACCCTGCTCTGCGCCGCTCACAGTGTGATGAGGGCGGAGCAGAGTCACCCAGCTGGGACCCAGGCATGGCTGTGTCTGAGACACTGGCCCAGCCCTTCCCTGTGGTCACTTGGGACCTCACCAGGGAAGATGGTGCTGGAGGCAGGAGCAGCTGAGCAGAGAAATAGGAGCATTAATTGCTAAGGGCAAAGAGAGAAAGAGTCCCTGCACGCAGAGGGGACAGCAGAGACAAGGTCATACAGGTGTGAGGACGGCAGCGAGAGAGCAGCCGGGGGAGGTCAGGTGGGTTGTGAAGCCCCACAGCTGTATGAAGTGCTTCTGAGTTAGCTTGAGCTCTGTAACAACACCAGGCGCCGGAGGGATTAAACCACAGATGTCATTTCTCGGCTCTGGGGGCTGAAGTCCAAGACCGAGTGGACTGTGGATGCATCCAGTGAGAGTCCCCTTCCTGGCTCTCCTTAGGCACTCACGTGGTGGAGGGCGGACAGACCAGGAAAGTCTCTGTGTGTCTTCTGCGTGAGGCCACTCATCCCATCGTGACTGGATCAGCTCCCAAAGGCCCACCTTCTAAGAGCAGCTAGCTGCTAGGTTTTAACTTACGATTTTAGGTGGACACAGACATTTGGTCCATAGCAACCAGAAAGCTAATTGTAGGAGAATATCAATGAGAAGAAAAAAGAATTAAGATGTGCTATGTGCATAAACAAACTCCCCACAATGAACGTGGTCATCACATACAGCAAATGTGGACTCATAAACATGAAAAATAAAGTGGACAGAGTGTTGAAGTGGGTGGGGCAGGGAGGAAGCAAGTTTAGTGTGCAGGAGGACCAGGCTCTGAGCCAAGATGGGCTGGTGGGAGACAGAGGTGGGACCATGGTTCAGAAGTGGATTGGGTGCTGCGGGAGAAGAGGAAGTTGACAATGGTGGTGCATCTTCAGCTCCCAGTGAAGGAGAGAAGAGGCTAAAATCATGGAAGAGGAGGGAGAAGGGAGGCCTTCTTAAATGGGATGTGGTGGTGCATACCTGCTATCCCAGCACTTGGGAGGCTGAGTCAGGAGGATTGCAGTGAGTTCAAGGCGAGCCTGCACTACATAGCGAGACCCTGTTTCAAAAACAAAATAAACAAACAAGAGCTGAGGAAAAGTGCCTGTGGTGTATCTGGTTGGAACTCATGCTCCTTTTTACAAAGGTACAATCAGGGGTGCTTATTCTGGAACTGAGTTGCTGCAATAATGGGACTACAAGGGCTCTTTGTTGACCCGAAAGCGGAGAGATAAACGCCACGCACAGGGCGTGGCCCGAAAGGGTGTACCTCCCTCCCAGCTCCTCCCTTCTCTCTGCTTTCTGTCTGCCATGCCTGATCAGCTCTCCTCCGCCAGGCCCCTTATGCTGCCCTCTGTGCAGGGCGAATTTTTTATTCAAACAAACCCGGGAGGCACATTTTAATTTTGATCTGAAAATAAATGAAGGAAAAGACTTCACCTTCCATTACGGACTCCTCCGATGACACGACATAGTTGGAGTTTGTAGTACTAAAACAGCAGGAGATGGCAGGAGATGATGAGGTCTGTTTAATGGGACCCTCCGGCCCATGCCAGGACTTTTCCCAGGATTTTGAACAGAAGAGCCTGGGTTCAAATCCCGCCTCTGTCACAGGCCACCTGGAGGACTCTGTGGATGTGGTTTACAGCACGACACTCAGCTCAGGGTGGCCGGGAGCACTGTGGCTCGTATGCTGGGCAAATCTCAGTGAGCCGGTAGGAGGGAATTTCTCTTCTTAGTGCTCCTTCTTAGTCTAACGATGTGGACCTGGACTCCAGTTCTGGGCCTCTGCTTGCCTGCTCCTGAGTACCGTCCTCTCAAGTTGTACAGTAATGAGACCATGAAAGCGACCGTAACTTCACTCAGCAGCCTCCTGGGCTCTTGATTAAGTGAGGGAGTTCATAAAAAGCTTCAGCATTTCCTTCGTTCTCAGCTGCTATCTCTGACATATGGAAGGCTGCAATTTTGCGAGGAAGTGAAATCTTACCTCCTAGCAGGTGCCAATATATTTTAAGCAAAGAGATATTACAACTCTGGAATTGTTGAAACTCTATGTTCTGCCCCTCCAATTGCCTGAGGCAGATGTAAAACTTGCATTTTTGAAGTCAGTCCGTGACATCATGGGGACCAGCTGTCACCGAGGTCACACCTTTGATGACTCTTGGGAGGGCTGGCCTGCAACACGGCAGTAAATATTTGGGCTGAGGAAAGCTGGAGGAACAACCTATTTTTAGATTTTTGGGGAGTGAGGAGAACTGGGAAATGAGGTCTTCACACTTCCCAGCCCTTTTTTATTTTTTATTTTGAGACAGGGTCTCACTAAGTCATTAAATTGCCCGAGCTGTGCTCAACCTTGTAGTCCTCCTGCCTCAGCCTCCCACAGTGTTGGGCTGCCAGGCTTGTGCCACCACACCTGTCTCTATTTTTAGAGATTTGTTATGCAGGTCTATCCTGATTCTTCCACAGTCTAAAGACTCTCAACTCTCAAAACAGACTGACATTTCACGGCCTGGCATTCCATAAAACCTTGAAAACTTGCTTTCTGTCTTTTTCTTAGTGTGCAACCTCTCTTAAGGGGTAAAAATCAGAAGGTAAATTGCTTGTGCCCTTGCCATGCACCTGATTTTAGTGCATTTTAAGTGTCTAATTTACTTAATAGCCTTTACTCCATCTTGGAACTGTTTCAACATAGAGAGACAATCTAAGGATGCTTCTGATCTACTCACACAGTAACATCTTGGAGAAGAACATCGCAAATGTGCATGTGTGTGTATGTGTGCAAAAGGGAGTGTGTCTGTCTTCCTCATCCCGACTGCTACAGCCCTGCCCTGCCTTGCTCTGTTCCTATTTCTGTCTTTGTCATCACTAATATAGCTAAGTCCTCTATCATCTGGTAAGAATATTCACCCGCTGGAACTGCCTGGGCCGGGCAGCAGCGCGTGGACATCTGGAGTCTAGACTTGGTGGCTGTGTGGGCAGGCTCATGGCTCAGGGCTCCACGGGCTGTACGGGTTGCTTTGAGTTGCAAAGAAGTGATTTGATAAATGCTCTAAGCTCAAGAAGGAATGGGACATAGCGAGAAATACAGACTTTGGAACATATGATTTGGGTTCAAATCTTGTACCCGGCCTGCACACCAGATGTTTGGCTTGTAGGTCCCCGAAGTTCAAAGTCATTATGT
>PVJO010014656.1:0-47579 GCA_004026905.1 Hystrix cristata | reverse complement strand
AGACAAGAGAAATAAGAAATAGAAGGAAAAAATGGAAAGAAAGCTTTCGTAAATAAGGAGAGAGAAGTGGGTAAGGGGAGGGGAGGGGAATGGGAAACAAAGCAGCAACAAGTTATATTATGTACAGGTACAAATTCCCTGTGATGAATGTTATCACTATGTACATCTAAAATGTACAATTAAAATAAAATAAATTTTTTAAAAATTAAAAAAATAAACAACCTGTCTAGGTCTGTCTCGGAATCACCATTATCTTCTGGCTCAGATTGTGAGAGAAATAAGCAAACTGAGAAGCGGTCTATGGCCTTGAGATTTGGGAAGAAATAATTGTTATCTCGACCTGACAAAGACACTAACACCTGAGACCAGATAGGTAGTCATGCAGGGAAGGGGATCTAAGGGTGTTTGGAGAGTCAAAGGACTACAACAAACAGCAAACAGTAAAATTTGAAAAACCCTGGATTTGAGGACAGAAAGCATGGATAAGGGCTGGGGATTTAGCTCAGTGGTTAGAGTGCTTGCCTTGCAAACACAAGGCCCTGAGTTCGATCCCCAGCACGGGGGCGGGGGGGAAAGCATGGGTGAGACGAGGCCCAGTAGAGCAGGTGGGGTGGGGTTAGGATCTGGGAGAACTGTTTTTAGAAGAAGCTGATTTTATTCATTTACTCATGGGAGATCTACACAGGTTTCCAACTTAAGTAATAAGACCTGTAGCCATCAATTTCTTTGCTCAATGACCTTCACTGACTCTCCATACCTTTTAATATGAACATCAAATGACTCACTATGGAATCAACGTCCTAACCAATCTGATCGCTCCTGCTTTACTCACTACCTACCTTTTTCTTTTCTCAACATACCCTGTATTTTGTTAAGTATCCCACCATTGCCTTCATGTCTCAAACTCATCATAAACTCATATTTTAAAGTTCTTCTTAAAGTGTTCTTTACACTACTCTCTATCTGGAAAAATAAATCTATTTACATTTCCACATTCAAGTTTAATGTCCCCTTCTCTAACACATTGAACTAGGTTTTAAAAAAAATCCTTCCCAGCGTCACCCTGGAATTCCAACACCTTAATTTCTCTCTCAGCAACTTTCTATTGACCTGCTGGAAATACTTGATTTGCCTGTAAAGGGTCCATAACTTGAGTATGTGTGGACATGCCTGACCACCTTGTGATAGCTCACACCTTAGAGGGGTATTCCTAGGTTGATAAGCTCAATCCATAAATCCATGACTTGAGCAAGAAATGGGAGGAAGAAGTTAATTTGGTTCTAGTATTCCCACTGCCTGTGTTGCTTCATGCTTGTCTGATTCATGGTTTTCTCGTAGAAGGATCTCAACCTTAGGCAGCATCTGTTTCCATCTACCCCCTTTTGCCTTCAGCTACCTGTTTGGAGAGGCCATGTACAAATGTACTATGTTGGACACCTTTTATACAATGCTTCACATACTCCAGGACTTACTTCTTTTTATAGCAATTGCTTAATTAGCCAGTTTCCATGAAGACTTCAAAAAGCTTCTCCCAGGTAGAACCCCCTCACTTCCTGCCCTGGATTCTTCTCTGTACTTCTGTGGGACTCATGACAATCTACTGAGCACTCAGTAGGAGGATCCATACCTCTTTGGCAATTTTCAGTCAACAGGAATGAGATGATGGATGGATGTTCTTCATTTTCTTCCTGAGTGGATAGTTCTCCAGTGAATTTAATAAAGTTTCTCAGAAGAATCTGCAAGATTGAGCAATTGGTCAATTACAGTGGTGGCCAGGTCAGTTACAGCTCCTGCCATAATACTTCCATTCTCCCCTGTTTCATGTACTCCCTACCTCACTACTGGTCCCTGGGAAAACATTCATCTCAGAGCTTCGGAGATGAGATCCATGTCACCATCTATTAAAACTATTGCTTCTTGTGATTGATTCTAATATTTTGTCCTTACAATGGAGAGCCATTCAAGAACACAAAAGTGAGACTCACAAAAGCTGAGTACTGATGCAGATTTGACCACCAACAAGTATATCAGCTTGGGCAAGCTTTTTCATTTCTCCTGATCCCATCTTCCTAAAACTAGGGAGGAAAGTTTGTACCAGAGGGAGATTCTTTCCAAAGAACACATGTAAAAACCAAAGATATTATGACTACCAGGAAAATGTTTCTTTGTATTCTGATTTCAAAAAGAGATTAAATAGTTATATTAATACACTGTAATCATACTGTCTTCTATTTATAGAAGGAAAAGTTAAAGCTTATAATTATTATTATCAGGGACTTACAGATACAATAGAAAATTTTAACATATATCTCTACCTTTTGTTAATCATTTAATCTCAGACAAACTACTGAAATGTGACTTTCAGTATGTTTATCCATAAAATTGTGATGATAACTTTCTGGAAGATATTTTCTAAGATTAGTAATAATATAGCATATACCAGTGTCTTGATATATAGTATACACTAAAAATGATTACAAAGGTAATTACTGTTTATTTTTTATTTAGAACAATATGCTTAAAATGTCTGTAAGTGCATTGGCCATCAGGATTTATTTATGTACTCACTTTTCTATTCTTTTGACACAAAATCTGCTAGATTATGTGTCGTACAATAGTAGCATGAGCAATACATGCTTCTTGAACTAAAAATGGAACATAACCTTACGCTAAAATGATTATCTAGGGGAAGATATTGAGCATCACAAAATAATATAACACAGAGAATAAATAACGGGGGAGCAAAAATGAGCATATCAAGAACGAGAGAGGGAGAAAAAAGGGAACCCTATTTTACTCAGATAGTCTGCCCAGAGTTAATTTCTAAGCTGCCATCCAGGCGTGAGGAGCTTGGCAATCTCGTTAACGTGAGTAGCCAGAAACCAAGGGTCAAAAAGAGAGAGGACTCTGTGCTTTCAGGCAGAACTTCACCAAGGATCATCTTCAGTATAATAATTCCATGAATTAAGTGACACCATCAAATATACTTCCAAAATCATACACAACAGAAGAGATCCAACATACTATAGTGTACACAGACCATTCACCAAGACAGATCATAGCCTGGGTCATGAAATAAATAGAAATAAATTTAAAAGGGCTCAATTATTAAAGATTATGTCCTCTGGCCACACAGTATTAAATAGAAATTAATAGCAACCATACTAAAATTATAAATGTTTGACTATTAAACTATATACTTTTAAAATAGTACCTGGGTCAAAGAACAAATGTGAAGAAAAAATTTTAAATATTTTAAAATTACAAGTAAAGATGAATAAAAGAAAAAATTAAAAGGCTGTAGTGGCTAAAGCATTTTAGAGTGGGAAATTAATACTTCTAGATGTTTATTTTTGAAAAAGAAAGATTTCACAAATGATCTAAATATCCACATTCAGATAATACAAAATGAAGAGTAAATTAAACCCAAAAGAAGCTGAAGAGGGTAAAGAAGATAAGAACAGAAATCAATTAATTCAAAAACAGAAAAATAATAGAGAAAAATCCCTGGATCTTTGAAGAAACTAAGCCCTGGATCTTTGAACCAAACCAATCATCAAAATTAATAAACTTCTGGCTAAAATGAACAAAAACAAAAGAGGATATAAACTACCTAATCAGAAATGAAAAGCCATTCTCTGTATTCTGAAACATTCCTAGAATCTAGGTATCCCCAAGATTCCAACATAGATGAAATGGATAAGCTTCTTGAAAGACAAAAATTATCAAAAACTGTGTCTTTGGAATAGCCTCATATGTATGAAAGAAATTGAATTTTTAATTTAAATCTTCGCCACAAATAAAAATTCAGGTCCATAAGGTTTTATTTTAAAATTCTGCAAAGCACAGTTTAAATGGAGAAAGGAACAGTCTCAAATTATGTAGGTACCCATAATTAATTTGATAACCAAACCAGAGAGTGAGTGATGTAACAAGAAAGGAAAACTGTAGACCAGTAAGCTTCATGAGAATAGATGCAAAAGTAATAATCCTTTTTAAAATAACAAAACCTAGAACGATATAAAAGATAATATATTATATCCAAGTGAGGTTTTTCCAGGAATGAAAAATTGATTTAATTTGAAAATTGAACAATGTAATTTACCATATTAATGCCAAAATAATTAGTAAAAGATATAATCGTATATCTTTGTTTAAAAAAAAGCATTTGACAGTATTCATACCTGGTATAACCACTCAGAAAACTGGATATAAACATAAATTTTCTCCAATTGAAAAAGGGCTCTGATGGCAAATTAAGAGCAGTCATATGTAGATGCAGTCATATTAGCACAGAAATGGGATCAGCTGTCTGCTCATTTCTATCCGACATTGTACTGGGGCTCCTGGTTAATTCAATAAAACAAGAGCAGGAAATGAAAGACATGTAGACTTAAAAGAAAGGTATAAAATTGTCTTTACAAATGACAAAATTTTGTACATAGAAAATACTAAATAAAGAAGAAAACAAAAAGAAAATGCTGAATGATCTCCAAAATTTACTGGATTTGTGGATCCAAACTTTAATATGTTTGAAGAATTTTTGAGCAACATATGAAAATGTATATTCTGTATGTAGTAATGAACAATTCAAAATTGAAATTTACATCATTTACAACAGTATCCAAACGTAGGATATTCTTAAGAATAGATTTAAGAAAATACTTAGATTTCTATGTTACTTCATTTCAAAGCTTAGCAGGCGCAGTAATTGAAATAGATGGTACTGACATAGTTAGACATGTACAAAAGTTGAACCAAATACAGAATCCAAATAAAGTCTCGTTATTATGATCAGCTGGTTTCAATACATGTGTCAATATTAATTAACAGCGAAAAATCTTTTTCTTAGAACAAATTAACAGTACAGAAAAACTAAAAAATAATCTCAACCCTTATTACATTTCCTAAATAAAAACTGATCTCAAAGTAACCAAGATTCTGAGAGTAACCAAGACAAAGTGAAATAGAAGTTTCCTAAAAGAAAATATTGAACTTTGAGGCCTTAGGGCAGGCAAATATTTCTTGACTATTAACTCAAAGTTTGAACACATAAAAGAAAAATTGACAAATTAAACTTTTTCAAATTTAAAAATTCTTTTCTTCAGAAAGTTTTGATAAGAAAATGTAAAAGTGACATATGGATTAGAGGAAATTATTCACAACGTAGATATCTGCCAAAGGTCCTTTATACCAAATATATAAAGAATGCTTTTAACTCAATGAAAAGAAGACAACCCAATTTTAAAAAGGAAAACATTACTAAAACACACACTTAGACTTTACAGAAGAACATAAGTGAATGGTCAATAAAAGCACAGAACATAAGCCATGTCATTAGAGAAATGCAAATCAAAACTATTAGATATCCTCACACATCCATTAAACTGTCTAAAATGGTAAGGACCGAGCAAGTGTCAGTGTTGGCAAGGAGATGGAGAAACTTGAACTCTCACATATTGCTTGTGGAACTGTAAAACTGTACAACTGTACAACTATCCTATAAAGCAGTTTGGTTGTTCACACTGCACATGGTAGTATGTGCCTGTGATCCCAGCTGTCTGAAAGGCTAAGGCCTGAAGATTCAACTTTGAGCCTAGTCTGGGCAATTTAGCCACTTAGTAAAACCCTGTACTGTCAAAAAATTGTTTGCCAGGTTTTTCATAAAGTTAAATATATACTTATTATATGACCTAGCAATCTCACTCCAGGATTATTTTCACTCAAGAGAAAAGAAAATATCTGTCTGTACAAAGACCTATACAAGAATATGCATAGTTTTTAGTGCCAAACTAGAAGCAATCCAAATGTCTATCAGCAGTAAACATATAAACACATGACAGTATGTTCATATAAAGGACTACTACTCAGCAAGAAAAAGGAAGAAATTGTGTTAGTGATACAAATATAGGCAAAATTTTAAAATATTATGTTGTGTAGGCAAGACAGGCACAAAAATATCATCCATAATTCAATCTATATAAAATAACAGGATAGGCAAAAAATCTACAATTACAGCAGTAGTTGTCCACAGTTGGTATGGAGTAGGAGAGATCATCTATGGAGGTAAACAAGGAAACATTTAAAAGTACAAGTGATTTAAACACTTTCTGTCTTGAGTTTTGTAGTTGTTATGTAAGAATTTATCAAAACTTCTTTACAATAGGTGCATTTTAATCTAAGTAAAATGCACTTCAGTAGAGTTGATTTTAAAAATAAAAATAACAACAGCTAGCCAGCCCAAATAACAGGAGAGGAAATAAACACAATTTAAAATAACCAACATTAAGAGATTACGTCACCAAGAGGCACTGCACTAAAAGAAGCACTAAAATAATTTCCTCAGAGTAAACATAAATGACAGCAGAAAAAAAAATGGATATAAAGAAAGGAATAGAGCCCCTGAGAAGTGTTAATGATGTGGCTAAGCATAAAACACTGTACGTTTTTCTCCCCTTTCTTTTCTTAACTGTTAACTGATTATTTGAAACAAGAGTTGTATAGTGTATACTGGGGTTTATAACATATATAACTAAAATAGAGAATAAAAGGAGTACAAATATGTAGTTATAAATGGCATTATTTTTAATAATTCTTATGTTCTACTGACACCACATTAAATTAAGTGTACTGTGGTAAGTTACGGATATGTAATGAAAATGCCAGAGTAACCCTAAAAGCAATCCAAAGACATGTGGCTACAAAGATATTTGGAGTTCTTAGAATGGAATATTGGGGGAGAATGATATTAACCCAAATACATCAGGAAAAGTAGAGGAAAAACTGTATAACAGATGGATCGAAATCCAAAACGATAGGCCTATAGGGAAACATTTAAATAATTTCATTAACTATAAATGGACAAAACATTTCAATTAAAAGGAAGAGGTTGTCAGTCTGGATTTTAAAAAGCAAGACGTAAGTATATGGTGTTTATAGGTAATGAACTATCAACAGAAAACTACAGGTAGATTTAAAGTAAAAACATGAAAAAGGCATACATTTAAATACTAAGTATAATACATCTCTATCTGACATCTTCTTCTTGGAGAATATGACCTAAGATAAGCCTCAAATTATGATATGCCATTTATGATTCATTCGATATATTCTGATCTTTTTATTGAACCTAATAGTCATTTGATCATAAAAATGTATTACACCTGTCACACCAAGACTACACATTTTAGATCCCTCCCTGTGCAAGAAGTTTCTGTAAATTTGGAACACTTTCCAAAACTGTCAGTATCTTTGGACTGGCCTTTAACATAGCAATGAGATTGGATACTGTTATTAAGTTACACACCATTCTCCAGCACATCTGTGTGGTTGGAGAAAACTTACCCAAGCCTGCGCCTTCTTCTAACTTTAATGAATTCCCAGACTGCATTCTAATCCTTTCACCACTTGACTTTGCTGTCTAACAAGGATGTTTCGAGCAGGTGGGACTGGCATATTGCCCATTTAGACTTTCTAGTCATAAATGAACTGGGGCTTTGGGACTGTTTCAGACAAAAATCCCCAAGTTCTTTGCAGACTTTGCTGGATAAAATCTTACCTGGTTTTTCATGGAGAAAGTCTCCACTGGCAAATTATATGTGAAACGCAGACACATGACATATGCAGGTTGTCTTTCCTTAGAGAAATTTGGATTTATGCTACCTTGTTTTAGTTCTCCATTTAGGAATATTGCAGAGACATACAGTCAAGCTAACCAGAAGAAGGAAAAAGATAATCCTTTATATTTGCCTACAAATTCAACATTTGTGATGTTCTTCATCCCTTTCTGTAGATTGAAATTTTCATTTATTCTCATCTAGTGTTGTCAATCTGAATACATTTTTTCAGCATTTCTTACTGAGCAGCTAGGTTGTTGGTAACTCTTCTCATGTTACTTTATCTGAAAATACCTACATTTCACTTTCATTTGGTGGTGAGTCTTTAACCAATTTTATTCAGTCATAACTGGGTTCATGTCTTAGTGTCTCTAACTGATGTTCCCTGTAGGCAGGATCTATGATTTATTCTGCTGAAGCAGCACTTAGCACAGTGGTTCACAGTCCAAATCTTAAAGTCCGTTTCTTAAATCTGAAACTCAGCCCAAACACCAACCCCCTGGGTGACCGTAAGTAAGCAATTTAACCTCCTACTGCCTCAGCATCCTCATACATAAGAAGAGGAAATAATAAAATTAACCACTTCCAAGAATTATTGAAAAAGATTCTGTAAGCTGCTATATGTACTGGTCTTAGAACAAAATGGCCTGACACAATCGTCTGGAACAATGGAATCAAGAGATACATGTTATTATTTTTATCTCCCCAGCAACAAATAGAATGTTTGTATCTTAGTAAATCCTTAGGGTCTACAGAATAAACAAATTCTACATTATTTAAAAATTCATTGAATATAAAAGTCTCAATCAGTAAGGATTCCAGGATTATTCCTTTTCCTATTTGCCCTGCTAGACTCTCATTCCCTGGTAAGAGAGCAGTTTCACCCATCCCATTTCCCCCAGTTATCCCAACAGTGGCTAAACTGGGCCACTTCGTCCTTGCTGTGGCCTACTCTCCCAAGTCTAGTTCAGGCTGTGTCTTCACTGTTCTTGCCTCTCTTCCACTAACCTCTCAAATCCAGATAAGCATTCAGTTGCTCTGTTCTTCCTGGATTTTTCTGATTTCCAAGTGAGATATCGTTCTTTCCATACCTCTTGGGGTTTTTGCCTGATGCTCTTTTTAAGCATTTCACTGTATTTTATGCCAGATTATAGCTTCTCAGATATGGTCACCCACTTTTGTATGGTATCATAGCCAGAAAGGATTAGAAAGAACCCAGGACAAGTCTCTGTGCCTGAGATACAGTTACACTAGATGCTACTCCTTCTTAGTCTCACATGTGAGGGCAGACATTTGGGATTCTGCTTCAGAGTCTGTACTTGAATTCCTGACTTAGTAATCAGCATAGCAGTGTTGTAGTTCTCTGTCTATCACATCAAAGAGCAAACATGGCCACTGATCTCCAGTCTGGATTCTAACATTGACAATGTGATGGCTACCACATACCTCATTCAAGAGGCACCATCCACCAACCAAGACCCCGTGGCCATACTTCAGCCCTTGAATCAGACATGTGATTATGAAAGTAATCTGTCCAGAATTCTTCCAGGTATCTTTCTTAAGAGGAAGATATGCATCTGTAACTTGGCACCAAGGTCCTTTATTTCCTTTCCTACTTCATCTGGAACCAGTTTCTTTCTACACACCTTGAATTCCACTCACTCCGAACTCCTCAGGGTTCCCCCAACAGTTTGGAAAGGTATGGGGGAACAATGGAGCCTGACTTGTCCTTTTGCACAGGCAGTAGTATCATCTATCTACAATATCTTTGCTCTCATAACTGAACCAAGTCCTAGTAGTCTTCTAAAGCCCTCACTAGTCATCTGACTTCAGTAACCAAGGATATGTCCAAAGGCCTACCTAGTGCCTCTATTGCAAGTGTTTATTAGCTGGCAACTTTGCATGTGAAAACTGTAGAAAATGAGGGGGTGGATTTAGCAATGCAGAATTTAGCCAAGCAGGTATATACTCAGACATGCCCAAAAGAGTAAAGCATGGATCATCTTTCATTTCTGGCTCCAAGAGTTGAAATTTCATGTTGTAGATCACTGGGCTTTCTCGAGACATAAACGAACCATTTCAGTATTCTAGATCTGTAAGTACATAACTGGTCAGAATATACACATTTGTGACCATATTCAGAATCTAAAGAAGTGTTCTCACAGAGAGAATGTGTTTTCTAGTGAAAAGCTATTACTGTGATGGTGTAAAGACATCAGGAAAGAGTGATTGCCCAAAAGTCACCATGTATCTGGCCCCTTAGCAATACTTTTCCTTATTAAGGGAAGCTTTGAGTTACTGCAATTCACCATAAGCCTTTATAAAAATCTTTTTAAAATGAGCTCTGTTGCCAGGCACAGTGTCTGGCAGCTCCTCACTCTTTCAAGCAAGGAGTTCAGTTCCTCCATTCCTGACCTCAGCTTCAGTCACTATAAATGAGGCAAGGGTCAAAAAAGGCAGCAAAGAATTATAGCTATTCTCCTCCTTAATTACATCACCATATCTGGCTTCCATCATGATAATAAACAAGACTTTTGGTAGCTGAACACACATGATGTCTGTCCAGTTAAAATAAATTCCATGTTTGTAGGACACTTGACACCTGAAAGTGGAAGGTGTTTATTTATTAATATATTAATTGTTAATATATTTATTATTAGTTTGGATTCAATTTTCCTTGACTCATGAAGGTAGGGAAATGACAATGTTAGTCAAAAGCATGTTGGTACCTCTGTGATAAGACATGGGGAGTAGATATAAGCGAAGGAAACTTCTGCTGTATCTCTTGGGCTGACCTACGTGCCTCACTCAGCAGGGAAGCTCCACATGGTGCCCTCAGCCACTGTCACTAGCCAGATGAGGAGGCCCTTTTGAGCCTTGGCTGCTCCTGCTCACTCAGGTGTGACTTTTGATCCATCAGCCGGTACCTCGGACACCGGAGTATGTTGGCAGTTTTGTGACCTGAAGCCTAGGATTATAGGTGTAAAACCAATGCCACCAAGAACATTGACAATTCAGAGACTCAGATTTATGCCACTGCCAGAACCAAACAAGTGTGCCAGTGACTGCAAAATTTCTTCATTCGTGGAGAGAACCTTGAGAATAAACCTCTTCTACTGAATGTATGGAGACAATGTGGACATTTTATTTATGTAACTTTTCTTTACCCTTACAAAAACCCTGTGAGGTAGACAAAAGAGCTCCCTATTAGAGAATAAGCATCTGAGACTTAGGTTCAAACTCAATTTTCTTGATGCCATACTTGAACCATACTTTGTCAGGTGGTTTCCTAAAACTTAGTTTTCCACCATTTAATTCAGGAATATTTAATATATTATTTAACATATTTAGGTCTCAGAAACTCTAGAGGACAAAGTCTTTCATTTGGATGTTTTGAATATGAAGACTGAAGATATCCAGTTGTTGGATATTGAGGTGGGGTATCATTTATGAAACGGTACATGAAAATTTTGTTATCATTTGAATGCCTCAGTCCTGAAAGATTTCACCCAGCTCACCTAAACAGCATCTGGCCTGCATACAAAAAAGCACATAAATGATTAAATCAAATCATATTTGACTACCTAGTAAAGATTATACAACGGATAAAATGTGGCCTAAGGATTTCGCCATCATCTATTTGTGGCTCCAGAGAAAGTAGACTTTGTGCAAGAGCATTCCATTCTTCCTCTCTGCTCTTCCCTTCTCATCTCTCATTTTTGTATATCTTGTATTCTTTTATTCTGTTTTCTTACATTTCTAGTAATTCATTCTTGAACAACAAACTCTTATTAAGCACTCACATACACATGGGTGACTTATTTACAGAAATAAACTGTGCTAAGTTATGGTCATTCAGGAGCAAGTACTCTAAATTGGGTAATACAACATAAACACATAAATGTATAGCACAAGATGAAAGAACTAGCTATGTCAAGAGAAGTTTGGAGAAATAAAGAGGTAAGTTGTAGGGTCAGTTTATTTTTAATTGGACCAAGAGCTTTAAAAGATGACTGAAGCAAATGGATAAGATATAGACCTATTAAATATCATAGGGAAAGGTACATGGCAAACAACTGTAATAGGCAAAATAATGCCTGCATCCAAAATGGCTACACACTACCCAGAATCTGTGAATGTGGTAGGTTATATGATGAAGGTGAATCAAAACTGAGGATAGAATTAAGATTGTTAATCTTCTGATATTAAGGAAAGAAGATGATTGCAAATCATCTGAACAGACCCAATAAGGATCCTTAAAAGTGGAAGAAGGAGGCAAAATGGGTGACTAAGCAGGGATGAGACAGCAGAATCAGGGGCAAAGAGATGCCACATTGTTGACTTTGAAGAAGAAGGGAAGTGGCCATGAGTGAAGGAATGAGGGTGAACTCCAGAAGATATAAAGGTGATGAAACAGATTCCTCGTTGGAGCCTCCAGAAAGAAATGCAGCCCTTGATTTTAGACTAGTATGATCAAGCTGATCCCTTGACCTTACTCCAGTAAATGGTGTGTCAGACTTCTGCCTCCAGAACCACAGAATAATAAATAAGTGTTATTTTAAGCCACAACGGCACATTAAAATGAATACAGAAAAATCACAGTGGAAGGGTAGAAACTCTCTCATTTTTACTAGCACAAAGTTACAAAAGAAAAAAGTCAGAAATGAAGATTGGGAGCCAGGTGGAAGGCTGACCATGAGTGACAATCAGGGATTGCTGAAGAATTTAAAGCAAAGAGGGACATGGTCAGCTTTGCACTTAAGAATACTCATAATAAAAACAGATATAGAAGGACTTGACCTCAAACTGAAAAGAACCATCTATGATAAACCCAAACTTACATCATACTAAATGGTGAAAAACTAAAAGCATTCCACCTAAAATTAAAAACATCCTCCCAGTGGGATCACCAGTGGCAGGGGCCTGCCTAGCCCCCACCTGGCATCCCAGAAACAGCACAGTGGGTCTCCTGATCATGAGAATACCATGGAACAGGTAAGAGACTGCTTTGCAGGCTCTCACAGGCCATGCCCCCGGCCCAAGTGACTCCACCATGGGCCCGCCACCTGCCCACACACCGGCAGGGTCTAAATCCATCAAAATGCATAAAATCTAGGCCTTGACATTGGTGACACTATCTTCCGCTGGTCCCCCACCCCCCTTTTTTCCCTGTTTCTTTTTTAGCTTTTCTTTGATACTTTCTTTATCCTTCCCCTTTTGCAAGCCACCAATACCAAGTACAGCCAACCATGAGCTTGTCACTGAAGATAATCCTGGAGACATAAAGGTTTTAAGAGCCAAGAAATGCATTTACCCAGAAGAAACCATAAAAACAGTCATTCCCTAGGAGAACAATATTATCTATCTTAATGTAACCTCCCACAAAGAAAATATCAAACTAACATGGAGAAAAAACTAAGAGGGGTAAATTACATATATATATACAAAGAAAATGACAAGACATAGAAGCAAAACACAACCCCAGACACCCAGCTCACCCAGAACAAATACAGAGGATAATGACATAGAGGAAATCAGAAGACACCCAATCAAACTCTCAGATATGACAGCAGCAGAAGTTGAAAAGCAGATAGGCATGGCTATAGAGAACATCAGACTAGAAATAATAGTCCAAGTCAAAAAAGAGATGACAAGCATAACGAAAGATTGGCTTAGTGAGTTCAGGGTAGACATAGATAAAAAAAAAACAGAGGAGCTTAGAAAAACAATGAAAACTTGAATATTCAACTTAGCAAAGAAATGGAACCCATGAAACAGATCCAAACAGATATCCAAGAAATGAAAAACTTGCTGGAAAGTATATGCCGCTGACTGAATGACAATGAAGATAGAATCTCAGACCTAGAAGACAGGTCAGCAATTAATGACAATGAAAAGAAAGACCTCTTAAAAATAGCTAGAGACTATGAAAAATCACTACAACAGCTGCAAGATGATGCAAAGAAGAACAATATAAGAGTGATAGGAGTGAATGAAAAAGCAGGAGACAATGTGAAGGATCTAAAAAGATTATTTACAGAAGTAATGACAGAAAACTTCCCAAGCATGAGAAAAGAACTTGATATACAGATAAGTGAGGCATATACAACCCCAATTACCCATAACCAAAATAAATCTACACCAAGACATATAATAATCAAGATTCCAGAAATTCAGCAAAAGAACAGAATACTGAAAACTATTAGAGAAAAAAAAAATCACCTATAAAGGTAAACCCATCAGAGTCACAGCAGATTTCTCTACACAAACCCTTAAATCAAGGGTAGCCTGGAGCAAAGTATTTCAAGCCTTAAAATAAAACAATCTCCAACCTAGATTGATGTACCCGGCCAAACTATATTTCAAATTCAACAATGAAATAAGATACTTCCATGAAAAAGAACAGCTGAAGAAATTTATGACCTCCACACCACCTCTACAAAGTATCTTGAAGGAGATCCTGGAAAAGGAAAGAGTTAACTATAATTACAAGGACACTAATAAAAACCCACCAGGTAAGACAAGCAGTTGAACTGAGGTGAAACACAGAACCAACAACAGAAAAGATTTATGGCAAAAATAAGTCAATATACAACAGCCGTAACAATCAATGTAAATGGGCTCAACTCACCTATCAAAAGAAACAGGCTAGCAGAATGGATCAAGAAAGAAGATCCAGCAATATGCTGCATACAAGAGACACATTTAGCCCGAAAGGAAATACATAGATTGAAATTCAAAGGATGGAAAACAGTATTTCATGCAACAGGAACCCAGAAAAAAGCAGGGATAGCTATACTAATCTCAGAGAAAGTGAACTTCAAACCCCCCACTCTCACAAACAGACAGATCAACTAGACAGAAAATTAATACAGAAATATCAGAACTGAATCAACTTCTGAACAAATGGACTTAGCAGATGTCTACAGAGTGTTCCACCCTACAACAGTGGAATACACATTCTTCTCAGCTGCACACAGGTTGTTCTCTAAAATAGACCACATACTAGCTCATATAGGATACTTAAGTAAATGTAGAGGAACTGAAATTATCCCATGCATACTATCGGACCATAGTGCAATGAAACTACAATTCAATGGCAACAGAAACCAAAAAAACCACATAAACACATGGAAACTAAGTAATATCGTGCTGAATAACTGTTGGATCACAGAAGAAATTAAAGAAGAAATTAAGCAATTTATACAGTTAAATGAGAATGACAATACAACATACCGGAATCTATGGGATACAATGAAAGCAGTGCTACAGGAGAAGTTTATCGCATTGAACTCCCACATCAAGAAGACAAAAAGAGCTCAAATAAACAACTTAATGCTGAACCTCAAACAACTAGAAAGAGAAGAACAAATCAAACCCAAAGCTCATACAAGACAGGATATTATTAAGATCAGAGCTGAAATCAATGCAGTTGTGACCAAGGAAACAATAAAAAGAATCAACAAATCAAAGAGTTGGTTCTTTGAAAGACTAAACAAAATAGACAAACCCCTAGCCAACCTTATCAAAAAAAGTAAGGAAAAGACCCAAATGCACGCAATAAAAAATGAAAGGAGCGAAGTCACAACTGACCTGTCAGAAATCCAAAGGATCACTAGCACTGACTTCAAGAACCTATAATCAAACAAGATGGAAAACACGGAAGAAATGCACAGATTCTTAAAAACATATGAATTACCAACACTAAACCAAGAGATAAAAACACTTAAGAAACCAATATCAGCCATTGAAATTGAAGAGGTAATTAAAAACCTAACAACAAAGAAAAGCCCAGGTCCTGATGGCTTCACAGCCAAATTCTACAAGAAATTCAAAGATGATCTAATACTACTATTCCTCAAACTCTTTGATGAAATTGAAAAGGAAGCAGTACTTCCAAAATCATTTCTGGAAGCAAGCATTACCCTGATACTAAAACCAGAAAAGGACCCAACTGAAAAAGAGAACTATAGGTCAATCTCCCTAGTGAACATAGATGCAAAAATTCTCAACAAGATACTGGCCAACAGAATACAATGAATTATCAAGAAGATTATTCACTACGACCAAGTAAGATTCATCCCAGGGATGCAGGGATGGTTCAACATATGCAAATCAATATATGTAACATACCATATCAACAAAGTCAAAGACAAAAATCACAGGATCATCTCAATAGATGCAGAAAAAGCATTTGAAAAAATCCAACACTCATTCATGATAAAAAACACTATAGAAATTAGGAATAGATGGTGTATATCTAAATCTGACAAAAACCATATATGACAAACCAACGGCCAACATCACACTAAATGGTCAGAAACTGGAAGCTTTCACAGTAAAATCTTTAACAGGACAAACAAGACAAGGTTGCCCACTATCACCACTATTATTCAACATAGTTCTAGAAACATTAGCCACAGCAATTAGACAAGAGAAAGAAATAAAAGGAATAAAGATAGGAAAGGAAGAAGTTAAACTATCATTATTTGCAGATGACATAATACTCTACATAGAAAACCCAAAAACTCCACCAAAAACTTCTAGATTTAATAACTAAATTCAGTTGTGTTGCCGGATACAAAGACAACACCCAAAAGTCAATAGCATTTCTATACACAAACAATAAACCCACCAAAAAAGAAATAACAGAAGATACACCTGTCACAATTGCATGCAAAAAAAAAAAATACTTAGGAATCCATCTAACAAAGGAAGTAAAAGATCTTTACATTGAAAACTACAGCACTCTAAAAAAGGAAATTGAAAGGGATATCAAAAAATGGAAAGATATCCCATGTTCCTGGGTAAGAAGAATCAACATAGTGAAAATGGCTATACTTCCTAAATTACTATACAGATTTAATGCAATTCCAATCAAGATACCACTAACAGACTTCAAAGAATTAGAAAGGACAATCGTGAACTTCATCTGGAACCAGAAGAGACCAAGAATAGCAAAAACAATCCTAAGCAACAGGGGAAAAGCAGGGGGCATCAAAGTCCCTGACCTAAAACTATACTATAAAGCTACAGTATTAAAAACAGCATGCTACTGGCAAAAAGACAGACCTGAGGATCAATGAAATAGATTGGAGGATGCAGAAAAAACCCCAAACACACTCAAATACCTCATCTTCCACAAAGGAGCCAAACACACTCATTAGAAGAAAGATAGCCTCTTTAACAAATGGTGCTGGAAAAATTGGCTTGCCACATGCTGGAAACTAAAACTAGATACATGTCTCTCACCATGTACCAAACTAAAATTGAAGTGGGTCAAAGATCTAAACATTAAAACAGAAACACTAAATTTATTGGAGAAAAGAATAGGAAGACCCCTCGAAGACATAGGGGTAGGAAAAAAATTTATGAACAGAACCCAGACTGCATGGGAAACAATACAAAGAATCAGTGCTTGGGACCACATGCTATTAAAAAGCTTTTGCACAGCAAAAGAAATCACCAATAGAGCAGGATGAAAAGCCACAGAATGGGAAAAAATTTTTGCTAGCTATCCATCAGACAAAGGTCTAACATCTAGAATATACAAAGAACTCAAAAAAATTAAACCTCCCACATTTAAAGACCCAATCCAAAAATGGGCAACTGACATGAATAAACACTTCTCAGATGAAGAAATAAAAATGGCAAATAAATATATGAAAAAGTGTTCATCATCACTAATCATTCAAGAGATGCAAATCAAAACAACATTAAGATTCCATCTCACTCCAGAAAGAACCGCGTCTATGAAAAAATCAACCAACAACAAATGCTGGAGGGGCTGTGGGGAGAAAGGAACCCTCCTCCACTGTTGGTGGGAATGTAGACTGGTCCAGCCACTGTGGAAATCAATATGGAGATTCTTCAAAAAACTAAAACTAGAGGTTCCATTTGATCCAGCTATCCCCCTACTGGGGATCTTCCCAGAAGAACTGGAATCCTCATACCACAGGGATGTATGCACAACCATGTTTATAGCAACGCAATTTGTAATAGCTAAGTCTTGGAAACAGCCTAAATGCCCTAAGAATTAAAATCGTCATACCACAGGATTAGGGTTGGGGAATGTAAATATTATGTATCGCAAACATGTACAAACAAAAATTTATAAAAATTAAATACTTAGGATTCAACCTAATCAAGGAGGTGAAAGTTCTGTTTAACCCAAATTACAGTACTCTTAAGAATGAGATTGAAGAGGGCATTAAAAAATGCTGAAGAAAACTAGAGTGGGAAAAAGGGCCTAGAGCATGTCAAGCATGGTATAGAGTGACAAACAGATGTGGTAGAGAGTAACAAGTGTAGTAAAGTAACAACCATGTTTATAGCAACACAATTTGTAATAGCTAAGTCTTGGAAACTGCCTAAATACACAACAGCCAATGAATGGCTGAAGAAAATGTTGCTTTTCTACACAATGGAGTACTACACCACCATAAAAAAGGATAAACTAGAGTCCTTTGTATATAAATGGATGTTCCTTGAGAACATACTATTAAGTGACATAAATCAGACACTCATGAGTACACATCGAATTGTTTCTCTGATATGAGAAACCATAACTGTAAATAAGGACAAAGAGTTGTAATAGATATCATATAAAAGGAAGATAATATACAAAGGAGAGGAGTACTAGAAAAAGAGACGGGGGGAAAGCAGGAAGGGAAAAAAAGAAAGAAAGGGGAAAGGGAAATCAGGAAGAAATGTGAATAAACCTGCTGTAAATAGGGATGGAGGGAACAGAGGGGAAGGGTGGGGAAAAGGGGATAGAACCAAGATGCACCGTGTACAGGTACAAAATAAATGTGATGAATGTGATCATTATATGTACAATGTACCAATACATGTTCTTGGTTAAAAATAAAAAATAAATAAATAAATAAATAAAATTAAGAACATGACAAAGATGTTCACTCTCATCACTCCTCTTCAGTGTAGTATTAGAAACATTAGCCAGAACAATTAAGCAAGAGAAAGAGATAAAAGGGATATGAATAGGAAAAAAAGAATCCAAACTATTGCTATATGCAGATGGTATGATCATCCAAACAGAAGGCCCAAAAGCTCTACCAGACTCTTAGAGATAAACAAATTCATCAAAGTGGCAGGATACAAAAATCAATGCACAAAAATCAACAGCATCTCTACATTGCAATAATGGATACAAGGGGAAAGAAATGAGAAAATGGTTCTATTTACTGTAACTTCAAAAAAACTAAATACTCAGGAAGAAGCCAATATCTATCAATATTAACTCTCAATGCAAACGATCTTAATTCCCCAATCAAAAGACACAGATATGCATAACAGATCAAGACACAAAATCCAACATTGTGCTGTATACATGAAACACATTTAACCCAAAAGGCAACTCATAGACCTCAAAGGATGGAAAACAATATTCCACGTAACAGGAACCAAAAAAGCAAGTATAGCTAATCTATATCAGACAAAGTGGACTTCAAGCCCAAACTGAAGGAAGGTCACTACATATTTATTAAGGGAACAATTCAACAGAAAAGATAACAATTATTAACCTATGTGCACCAAACAACAGCACAACCAACTTCATAAAACAAGACAACCTACAGAATGGGAAAATTCTGCCAGTTAGTTTTCAGACAGAGTAAATATCTAGGATATATAAGGAACTAAAAACAATAGACCCCCCCCCCAATCCATTCAAAAACTGGGCAAGTGAAATGAATAGAGACTTCACAGAAGAAGTACAAATGACCAATATAGAGACAAACAAATGTTCAACATCACTGGTCATTAAAGAAATGCAAATTAAAGCAACACTGAGATCCCTTCTTACCCCAGAAAGAATGACCATCATCAAGAAATCAAATAATAAGAAGGACTAGCAAGGCTGCAGGGAAAAAGGAATCCTTCTACATTGTTGGTTGGAATGTTAAGTAGTACAACCACTATGGATATCTGTATGGAGATTCCTCATAAAACTAAAAATAGAAATTCCACTTGACCCTGCTATTCCCCTTCACAGTATCTTCCCCAAAGAATTAAAAACATCATATTATAATGATACTTTCATATCCATGCTTATAGCAGCAAAATTCATAATAGCAAATTCTTAGAAGCGGCCTCTATGCCCATCTGCAGATGAATGAATAAAGAAAATGTGGCATTTACACACAATGGAGTAATACTCTGCCACAAAGAAACACTAACTTGAATCATTTTACATATTTGAGATCATAATTTTACGTGAAATAAATCAGACACACAAATTTAATTGTTGCATGATTTCTTGTACATGATAAATTTGGATTCAACCAAATTATAAAGACAGAGCAAAATAAAAGATACATAATAGGAGGTAAGAAGATCAATCTTCCTCAAAGGAAAAGGGGATCAAGAGATGAGGAGAGGAGGGAAAGGAAGGAAAGGCAATTAAAAAAGGAATTTTAATGTGTTATGTACATGAACCAACTCTATATAAGCAATATAAACATGTACCGCAAACATGTACAAATGAAAATTTATAAAAATTAAATACTTAGGATTCAACCTAATCAAGGAGGTGAAAGTTCTATTTAACCCAAATTACAGTACTCTTAAGAATGAGATTGAAGAGGGCATAAAAAATGCTGAAGAAAACTAGAGTGGGAAAAAGGGCCGACAGAATGTCAGGCATGGTATAGAGTGACAGGCAGATGTGGTAGAGAGTGACAAGTGTAGTACTATAGCAGAAGTGGCAAAGAATGGCAGATGTAGTGGACTAGCAGGTATAGATGGAGGACATTTTCAATGAGACTTTGGGGAAGGTTTCTCTGAAAATGTGGCATTTGAGCTCAGACCTAAAAGAAGAGGAGAACCAAGCAGATATCTTGGGGTATGGCCTCCTCAACACAAAAGAGAAACTGAAGTATAATCCCAGTAAAGGAGAGAAGTGGGCAGGGCTAGAAAAATGACCAGAGCTCTGAGTGGTAGGAGCTGAAATCAGAGACATGGAGCAGGGACATCTCTTTGACAGCCTCAAAGATCACTGGAAGAACTTAGCTACTACTCTGAAATAAAATGAAAGCATTCTGCATTTAGAACCAACAGGGCTAAGAGCCTGTTTAAGTGGAGGGTCATGTGTCTGGAACTAGCCAACACTCTACTTCAGCTTCAGTTGTTGAATTCACTGGAGCAAATGGGGACATGAGATGTTCCCACCACATACATCCCAAGAAAACCACTCAGTCACACATGGGAAATATGAGGAGAGACGGGAGCTATCTTAGGATCTCCAAATCGAGCACGGCTATAATTTATATGTGAAAAAATATTTCCATCTTGCTTTCTATAATTTCTTCATGGGTCAAAACCAGATTAGCCAGTATAAAAAGACAGAGAAGTTGAGTCTTAAATAGTGTACATTTTCTTGATTAGAGGAGGACAATTCTGTTCAACTTACAGCTAGAAAATATCTCACAGTCATGATGGCACCATATGTGGTCTTGGACCTGTCCCTTAACCTTTCTAGGTCTCAGTTTTCAAGTTGAAGGAAGAAATATGATTTAGTTCCCAGCAGATTAAATGATCTCTCCAAGGCCTTTTTGTTTGTAGGACTTGTGGTTTTACCCTTGAAATCAAGGCCTCGAATTTATTCAATTAGGCCCCCAAGCAAAGGAGGGAGAAAGCAGGAGTTTTCATCCTTTGAAATATTCTATAGCCTGGTACACAATATAATACAGCAAGGAAAATATCACATTAAAATAAGAGTACAGGGATCAGGGATTTAGCTCAGTGGTTAGTGTGCTTGCCTAGCAAGTGCAAGGCCCTGAGTTCGATCCCCAGCACCAAAAAAAAAAAAAAAAAAAAAAGAGTATAGACTTGTTGTGTTAACATCAAGCCCATCTCTTACTAGTCATGTGAATCGCTTGAAATCCTCTTATAGAATAAGACATAAAAAACAAATACATAATAACAACCACGTGAGTTTGACCTGGTTTTTCATCTCTCTGAAGCTCAGATTTCCATCTGTACATTGGGGATATTAGTGCCTACTTCACAGTGTTATTGTGAAGATTAAAGAAAATGCATGCAATAAATGCTAACTAGTTCCTTTATAATTTAAAAGTGTTAAAATGGAAATGCTATTATTGTTACTCTATATAAAAAGAAAATTAAAAGTGAAAATTCTATTAGATGTTGGAAATCATAATAATCCTGCTGAAGACCAACACATTGATGACACTAGCTGAGGGGAAAAGAGGTAGAGATAAATTAAATCTGGGTTCTCCACAGCTGCTTCTAGCAAGCCAAAAAGGCTATACCCTGCCACTTTCTGATGCAAAATCTCTCGATTTGAGTATTTTCTTGTTCTATCATCCCCGCCTTCTACCCAGACACCTCATCACCTCCCCAAGACCGAGCTCCTTACAGCAAATTGAACACAGCTCTAAGGGGGCCTCAGGAATCAAAGTAACATTGATTTGATCTAGAATGATCACATACCTCCGCAATCTCTGATGAGAGGGGGCAAAGAAGGCCAGCAGAATCTGTCCTTTGGGCCTATCCTACAGAGGCAACCCTGAAGATTGCATTTCCTAACACTGGACAAGCTGACTTGGCCCTGAGCTTGTGAGAAATATGGCAGGGATAGTAAAAAGTAGGAGAAATAGACAAGCCAGGGTATTTCTGCCAATTTCTCTCTCTGCTCAAGAAATAACCTTTGGAATTAATGATGCCCCTTCTATGGCTCCAGCTCCCACCTAGACACCCTTGCTCCTGAACTGTATCCATGTTTTGTCCCTCCAGCCTCCAACTAGCTGTCATTAACCTGAGCTTGCATTGCAGCCCCTAGCTTGGCTCAGCAGCTTTTCCTCTGCCTCTGTAAGTGGTTCTCTGCATTAAGATCCTCTGATTTAAATGCTGAGAGTGATTTTCTTCCTGGTCGTGCCCTGGGGGATACCACCCATGTTGGGCTGGGTTGTAAGCAGGGCAAGTTCCTATGAACTCAGAGTAATCTCATAAAGCAGGAGCATCTTGGAGAATGCTGCACAACAGGGTTGTCTATAGTCTAATGGGTACGACATTCACTTCATCAAGGGTCCAGGGTTGAGGAATAACTGAGAAGTAGACTCGTTGGCAAGATTTTGAAGGATAAATCCTAATGTCTATTTTAAAATTCTGATGAAAAATAAAACCATCACATGAACAATCTTATTGACAGAGACTGTACTGGTCTCTCTCCTTACAAGAGACCAGCACAGAAGCCTAATCCTCATCAAAGTGCTGCCTGGAAAGATCAAAATCAGAGAGGCTTGCGTGTTTACATGTTGATTAACATCCGGCTCTGAAGGACCAAAACACCCAGTTAGGGATGGTCTTGCCCATCTGCTAACCATTACTGACTGAGAAACATACCAACAAGGTAGACAGCCCCTCCCCACATGACATGTAAAAACGTCCCCAAATTCGGTGTTCACACCCTGAAGAGAACTCTGACGGGTACTACCTAAACCCACCTAAGTCCTTCTTGTATCCTGTTTCTGTGGATGACTATTCACGGCTCCAAAAAATATATCATTGCTTTGGATATTGGTCACTTGAAAAAGGAAACAGGGGTAGCTGTGAGTGAGGCAGATCCTAATCCTGCCTCACTCTCCTGAAGGAGACAAGTCTCCTGGGGAAGTAACCATAGCAATGAATCCATAGAACTCCACTATTGGAAGTCAGGCCACATATGGCATGGAGCAACCTTCTCTAGATTTAATTATGAGAAAACGGTAATTCTCTCCCTGGGAACTCAAAGGATTCATAAGCAGTTCAAGGATATGATAGTAGTGATAATCATAGATCTAAGGTCTTATTACAGAGAGCTAAATTCTACCCATGTACTACATGCACACATAAACACACACACACACACACACACACACACACCCCACCCTAGAAAAACAAGCAGAATCATCTCAATGGTAGATATGCAACTCACTACCGTCTGTGCAGCAATTTCACGCAAGGCACTCATTAAAGCAGGTATCGGCCCTCACTTCGATGGCCCTGCAGTGGGGTCTGGTCATTCCTGACTTCCCATGGAATCAACAAAGTTATCTTTGGACTAAGTTCCTGGCCTCTGGCACTATTCAGTTTAAAACACAAACAAGATGGGAACACATGTGCACACAGCTGTGGCATTTGTCACCATTGCTGTCTGCTATGGCCTTCACTTAAGTTTCACTCTCCAGAATTTTACCACCCTCTCTGTTGATCCATAATATATTAATATATAATTTAAGTCTCAAAAGACAATTTATTTGTTCAAACCTAAATGTTGGGGAGAGGAAGAAGAGCTTTACCCAGGGGCAGGCCAGTAAACCAATTCTCAGAAGAAGCTGGAAAAAAAACCAAGAGGAGAGGAGGAAACTACTTTAATCTATACCTTTTGACAGTTTTGGTTATGTAAATCCTCCCATTATAAATAATTTAAGGGCTATGAAAGTAGCATCTGCACACTTGCTAAATCCCTGAACAGGATCCTAACTCATGAGCTGAAGCGAACCAGCTCTACCACACAGCTAAAACAGGTGTTCATCATCTCCAAAATGAACCAAAGTAAGAAACTCAAGAAAATTCACCTTTGCTTAAAACTGAACTCTAATCTTCCTTACTATCTAAAGCTATGGGAAAAATAAATCTTAACATTGGATAGAACCTCAATCTATCTTATACAGAAATTATGCTTATTTGCCTCTTTATTTATTTGGACTTCCTTTTTTTAAAGAATGGATTTAAGGTGGATTATGCAAAAAATAGACAAAATTGAATTTATAATAAGTAGATGAGGAAAGTAGACCAAAGAAAAATGAAAAGCTTTAATAGTAATAGAAAGAAAATTCCAATCAGGAGTGAACTTGGGACAATGGTATAAAGGATTTGGGGACCCTTCGGTTGCAAGCAAATAAAACCAGACATCCAAAGATGAGCTACTCAGAGGAGCTCCTGTGTCCTGCTTCCAGGGGGTTTGGCCATCTGTGCAGGATGAAGTGGCAAGGGAGCCACAGTGGGTCAGACTGGACATTAATGTTACATCAAGGATTTCTCTGCAAAGGAGCTAAGTGGGTCTAGTGTCCCACTATCTGCCTGCAGAGGCGCTTGGCAGACTAATGGTCTCCTATTGCCTTGTCGATTTGTCAGAATTGCTGTTCTGGAGCAAACCCCAGTCTGCTGGAACAGGCCTGCTAAGGGCACTTGCTGGACAGTGGATTCATCAAGCCCCCGCTAAATCAGATTGCCAGCACAAGAGAGCTTCCATCATCTCTGCACAGTGACTGTGGAGCTGAATAGTGGCTCCTGCCTTCTCCACTAGCCAGTAAGCCAGAAGAGCCAAGAAAATCAACTGGGACACAGGCACGCAGAAGCCAGAGAATAAGATAATTATTTGAAGTGGATATGTATCTTGGCTTCAGTGACCTATGGCCACTGGATACCCACTCGAAACTTTGGAACACAAACACTCATGTGTTTGTGATGATGCTCTAGTGTTAGAACTTACCTGGTTCCCAAGACTTGGGGAAGACCCTTGAGTATATCCTCTACACAGATCTCTCTCCCCACCTCTCCTCCTTCTCTCTCTCCCTCTCTTGGTTGGTTCAGTTATCAGGATCTGTTTCAGCTTAATCAAATGATATTTTTAAAAATCATAAGCCTGGCGTAGAACCTGCCTTTGAGCAATCAGTTGAATGGAAGCCCCACTGCTGGCTCTGCCAGGCATCCCAGGCTTCCAGCCCTTCAGAGCTGTCAGTCAAGGCTTGTGGCAAGGCCTTGCATTTTCTGAGGTCCTGTCTGGGTTAAAGCTCATTTCTCCCAGATGATGATCCTGGGACTCCTGGGTGTTTCTCATCCCCATACCCTACACAGCTGTGCTCATCCGGGCATGGTACATGTCAAGCTTGCCAAATTCCATGGGCTCTGTGCCTTCCTGCCTAGCTGTACTTCCAGAACCCATCTCTGTAGCCAGGACAGTTTCCTCAAGGCCCCTAATTCCATCCCTGGATCATCCTATTTTCATGTCTTCCGTAAGTCTCAACCTGTCAATAAGACCTCAAGCATGATACTTTGGAGAAACCATACTAATCAGACATTGGTCCTGAGCTTTCAGGGGACCCGTTCATATATGGGAACAAACAGCAAGAATCTGAATGTTCCATACACTACAAATCAATGGGAATTGGTAGAATTTTCTCAGTGGTCCTTTCCCAAGGGCTCTGCCTAATACCATTACTTTGGGGGTTAGGATTTCAACATTTGAAGTTTGGAGCAACACAAACTTTCAATCTCTAATAGTCTGTCACAGCGCTAGATACTTTGGTACATGATTATTTCTCTTCTATAATCTTTTAAATTATGTGTAATAGATCTTACAAGGCATAACATTGTTCAGAGCATAGTTTTGAGATTCAAATACCAATAATTTATTCAAGAAACATAGCTATAAGGTAAGTAATATTTCCATACTTCCACATCTTCTCTTATTCTGTTCCCAAGCAGTGGCACAGGAATATTTTAATCCTAATTTCTTTTCTATTGCTACTTGACCCAAATAAATTTTATACCTCTATGAATATAAATATTATAAAATGAAAGGGAGGGAGGGAGAGAGAGAAAGAAGAGAGAGAGATGCATCCATATATACATGCAGAACTGGGCCTCACATTCAACTCAGAACATCTACTCATTTGTTAATTCAAAATTCATAGATCATTTTCCAATTTTATAGCAGACATGAGGCAGGCACATTAAAAAAGACAAGTTGAATAAGACAGAATAAGTTGAGAACAGAAAAGAAATAATAAATTGAATGATACAGAAGGTCTGCACAGTCAACTACAAATAAGACAAGTATTGTATTCACTTCCAGCCTCTTTATTATAACATAGACCCTAATAGAAGAGCTATTTAGGAAATGTTAAACTGAAATAAACACAGCTTAACTGTCCAGGAAAAATCCCATGCATCTTGTCCAGGAGGCTAAAATTGGCCATCAGCTCTTCTAAGTGAAGAGAGGAAATTCACCCTCTTACTGTGAATCATGTCAATATTCAGCAACACAATTTGCACATACAATACTTCTTTAAATAATCATGTATATATGTAATTATCATCACCATCTTCTGTGTCACAACTGAGGAAATGTACTAAGTTAATTATGTGAGTTCTTAGGTAGCAGAGCTTGCTATAACGCCAAGCTTCCTGATCCCCAGCTTTTTATCTCCTTGACTCGCAGTTCTTTTTCTTCATTATATCACCCCTATTAGATATTTTTCCTCAGTCATGAACCTGGAGCAATTTGGGTATTCTAAGTCAATTGTTAAGATATTCATTCTCCCTTATACAGATATAAAGTGCCCCTTCTGAGCTCGGAGCTCATCTTTGTACTAGGTACTAGCCCACAGCAGTTCATCTCTCAATAAATCATTTTCTCCTGTTCCAGGCTTTACAGTTCATTTTCATTTGCCCTCCATGTCTGATCATAGCAACACTAAGAATCAGATAAGGCAGTGATATTACTCCCCTTATTTCATACATAAGAGAACTGAGAACCATGGAGAGCACTGCGTGATTGTTTAACGCCACAAGGATGCTCAGGGCTACTGGAGAACATTCCTCACCTTCCAACGACTCACTCCACACATTTTTCAAAATAACCTGCATTCTGGAGTCACCTAGTAATAATAACTTATTTTTCAACCGTTACGCTATGCATTTCTATTTTCTTATTTTATTCCCCCATTAACATCACAAAGTAGAAAACAATATTTCTATTTTTTGAAAAGAAAACACATGTGGAAAACTTAAGAAGCTGGCTTAGCATCCCACAACTAAGTAGAGTCAAAGCTAGATATAAATGCAGGTAGACAGACTCTAACCACGATGACCGCAGCTTCACCTCACCAGGTAAAACCCCACTTCCAACTTCCTCTTTTCTCAAGCTTTTCTCAAGCTTTATTCTCCTTCCAGGCCTATGGATGGTAACAATTATCCTCCAACTCTCCCTAGTTTATTACTGCAACGGAGATCTATTTCTCAGGCTGCTCTCTGGAACAGATCAGTCGCAGGGAACAAGGAGAGTAAGGAAACAGTTTATCACAGACACTCAGAGACTCGGGCTGACAGAAGCTCAGAATCAACAGATCCTTTGAAACTTTCAAAGAAAAAAAGTATCAAATCTCATAATGCATTTTAAAGGCCATCCAGAATCGGCACGTATCATTCCTGCTCATACCTAGGTTTGCCTTGGTCATACCTAACTTTAGGTTTGGTGCAAAAGTACAACCCACTAACTACATCTCTGAAAAGGTAAAAGGCATCAGATGCAGTATAGCAAAAGCTATTAGCCTGAGTGCTTGGAATAAAAAGACTAAAGCTATTAAAATTTATAAGAGTGGATAATGTTCTACAAATGCACAGGAGTCCAAAGCAAGTACTAAGGGCCCAGAGACCCTCAGACCTCTGAGCATGGGGACTCTGCCTGCTGGTCTGTGCATGTGTCTCTGGGAAAGGTGCTAGGAGGCTGGTTCTTCTGACTTTAGAAGAATTCAGCTTCTATGCACAAACAAACTGCTGTAGCTGGGGTAAAGAAAGGAGCTTGGGGTGACTCATAAGAACCCCACATGAAGTAGACAGGAAGGAGAAAGTCTCTCCTTCCTCCTTCTGTCCAGTAATCTTCTTCTGCTGCCCCCTGTTGACAAGACCAATCGTAGAGCCAGGCAGCAAAGTAAAAATAAGGTTTATAGGCTCCCAGCCCCAGCACCACAAATCTGAATTGGAAGAGTGGTTACTTGTAGCCAAGAGATGGCAGTTTAATATCTGGCCCAGCTGGGCTGTGACAAGGCCAGCAGCCTTTGCTAAGGTGCATTCCCCCAGGCAAGGGACATGATATGGAAATTGGAGAAAAGGGTTTCTGAGAACATTTGGGAGCAAATTGAATCGAAGGATGAATGAGTCCAAGTGAATGTGCCAGGACAACAAAGTGGGAAGCCAGACTGTATATCAGGACAAGAGTTAATGTGGAGCTGGTGTCAGGAAAGAAACTGCAGGAGCCTGGTAAATGCAGGAGCATAGTAAAACAAGGGGAGCAGAGAAGATAATGAAATAAGAAGGCAAAGGAATGTGTAGGGCCCGGATGTCAAAATGCCCTCTCAGATGGCTGTATGATGGTGGAAAGGTTAAAGACATGGTTTGGATGAGGTGCTATAAATTGAAACAAAGAGGCCAATAGAGCTTATTCATCTATTTATCACTCAGCCTTACTTTCTGTCTTAGAGGACAAGGGGTATATAAATAAGTCTCTCTCTCTCTCTCTCTCTCTCTCTCTTTCTCTCTCCCTCTCTCTCTCTCTCTCTCTCTTTCTCTTCCATCTCCCTCCGTGTGTGTGTGTGTGTGTGTGTGTGTGTGTGTGTGTGTCTGCAAGCTTATACATGCATGTATATCCCAGGAGATTTTTCCTGAAGAACTTTGTAACACTGATACATGGACAATATGATATGTATTTATTATAGCTGGTGACAAGAATTGGATCTTAATGGAGAAAGTGATTGTTATTCATGATTTCCAAATGGTTAACTAGATCCCGAGGATTTGCATTAAACCAAGTCATTCGCCCTCCATGCTTGCTGGCCATGATCGATGGAAATGTCAAGTCCCATGAGATCTCTGAGCTCACATTTTCTTTCTACTAGAATCGGTACATTTTTCCCCACCACTCTGCTCTGAGACTCATTTCTACAAGCAGCATTGGTGGTACTTCTGCGGATTTGATCTTCAATTTCAGACTTCTTTTAAAGAAGTCTTCTTTTATTGTCAGCCCACAGTACAGTTTCTAAAGCAGATATTGTTCTGACATCCAAAAAGAAAAAAAGAATGAGAAAAGGCAGGTGACTGAATATGAAATGCAAGACTTTGCAGAATCATGAATTTTCAAGTTGGGAAGCACTTTATAGATTACTGAGTCTAGTATTTTCAAACTCTGTTTTAAATGGAAGAATTATTTATACTAGGGTTAGGAACTGATAATAATTTCTTGAATAATGAATAAACAAATGAGTGAATGAACAAACAAAGCCAAATGTGTGGCTGAAGACTTTGCAGGTAGAAGAAATTACAGGATCAAAGATAAAAGAGTTACGACATTGTCCAGGATATTCAGAATTTAACATTATTGAAATCAGAGGGTGTGGAGAGAGGGAGAGAAAGAAAAAGAGAGAGAGGGAAAGAGAGGGACCTCAACAGACTGAATTATACTTGCTCACCTATAAGTGAAAGAACATCTTCATCTTCTTTGTCTGGTCTACAGATTTAAATGCTAATCTTTTCTATAAATACACCTCATAGATGCACCTAAAACAGTATCTTACCAACCATCTGGGCATCCTTAGCCCAGCCAAGATGACACATAAAATTAGCTACCACAGTGGCATTTTAATAATCAAAATGAGAAATAATAAACTCTGTACTAGAGTGGTAGAGCTGGAGTACTGAGAATAGGAAGAAAATTGAAGAGGCGTTTAGCAGACAACCAGGCCTAAGGGACTGATGGAGGACAGAGGAGAGAGGGGTGTGGAAGAATCAGAAATGATCCCTGGTTCTCCAGCTGGTGCTACTGAGCTGATGACGGTCTTGCCTGAACTTCAGAGTGCAAAAGAAGCAGGAGCAGTATAATTACAGTGTTTTGTCTTGGATGTATCAATTCATACTCAAACTGGAATAATTGAAGGCATGCTAACAAAAATTAAAAGATAAGATAAAATGTGAGTTAACTTCTGAATGGTATGGCAAGAAATGGCAATTGAGATTGGGGATGAGACTGAGAAGGGCCATGACGTGTAGGTGGTTCCAAGTATGACCACCTAAGTTTCAGATAACTTCAATATCAATGTCATGAGAGATTTAAAAAGCAAGGCCTGGGGCTGGACTTGGTGACGTATGCCTGTAACCCCAGCACTCACAAGGCTGAGACAGGAGGATCTCCATGAGTTCTAGGCCAGTGTGGGTTACATAGTTAACTCAAGTCCAGCCTGAACTACATAGGGAGATATTGTCTTAAAAAAAAAAAAAAAGCAAGGGAACATTCCAGTAGGTTAGGACCATTTTCCATAGAATGATACTAATAGCTAAAGCCTTTCACCTGCCTACCTCCTTCACAGGGTCCTAATAGCCCTGTAGTCTACCCCCAACTTCTGACAAAAGATACGAGCAAAGCTCAGCTTTAGATTCAGTACCTCTGCATTCTTCTTCCAAGGAAGCATACTACCATTAGGCTGAAAAAGGGTTTCTCCATCTCAGGGGAGATGGAGCCGAGTGGGTAGTGACTTTGGCGAGCAGTCCAACCTCAGAGGAGTGTGAATCGCCGCCCGCACACACACAGTGGCTCTCTCCTCAACTGCCTGCCAAGCATGGGATGGTTCTCAACCAAATCAGTCTGTGGCTGCCAAAAGCTCTTGTGAGGGCCCAGTTTTCCAGCAGGAAACGTAACCTGAATTGGAAAACATGACTGTAAGCTGGAAAATAAACAGCTCAAAATATCTGTGTCCTGAAATGAACCATAAGACTTTCTGTTTCCAGAACTGAATCCACTTAGTTGAAGAAGAAGAGGGTCAGAGGAACTGGCAAAAGGGAGGGAGAAAGAAAGGAAAGACCACTGATAGAAGGAAAGAAAGAAGGAAATTCAGAACAAAAAGCACATTGAGATTTTGCTGGCTGTCAGGACCTGTGCTCAGGGTGTCCATGTTCACTTTCTTGTGAAGTCTCTCAACAATATTAGGATTCATGAAAAGAAGCGAGAGTGCCTGAGGTTAGTTACCTTACCCAAGATCACATAATTAGGATGCAGTAGAGCTAGAATTTGAACTCATATTCAGTGACTCCAAAATTAACATGTTTTCATTAGATTCCTTTGAGTCCAGAAAGAGAAAAAGAAGGAAGTGTTATGGAAACTTCCTTGGAAAAACTCCTTGAGTACCTACATAATTTTTTTAAAAAAGAGAGAGATTAAGGGTTTGGAAGTAGTCAACATCAAAAAATTCTTGGTCCATGAGTTAGAATTATAGAGTAAATTAGATAATTAATTGGATATTTATAAGACCATTATTCTTTCACGGAAAAACATTCCTTTGTCTTCTCCCTTTATTCTGGATTCTCCCTGCCCTTGAAGGCTCACTTGAACCATTTGTAAATGTACTTTCACGTGCAATTCTTACACATGAATCTCTACAGGGTGAAATATTTTAAGCAATTGTAGCAAGCTACCAGACAAATGAATGACAAAATTATGGTTGAAATTCAGCCTTCCAACTCATCATGCCAACTAATTTCTTTTGCATAGCAGTTGTCTCTAAAATCTGCTTGCAGAGAAGAGGTCCAAGATAAACACTGACCATCAGTTTGTCCATTCTAGCTGCTGAGATGTTTGAGTGACCACTGATGCACTGGCAACTTTACAGAGAGACTCTGAAGAAGTGGCTAGTGATAATAAGGATGCAAAGTATTTGGAAAACTAAGTTACTATAAATGTAATCATTGATTCTCTTTGCCCAGTACATGAAACTATACTTACTTAAAGATGACAATGAAAAAATATTGCAAAGATACCATATTCATTCATTTATTTAAGAAATTATTGCTTTTCTAAAGCCTGGTGCAAATGTTAAATAAATGACTTGCTCCAGGTCACACAGGTAGAAAACAATGAAACAGAAATACAAAAAATTCAAGCAGTCTCCAGCAACTACAACTGAACCAACTTCAGAATTTTACCTCTCTTAATGCACATACGAATCTAATGAAATCGATAGTATTACATCTCTATTTTATAAGTAAAACAGAATGACATTCCATTCCTGTGCAGAGACTCTACAGTCAGTGAGGAGTAGGTAGACCAGATATTTACATGTAGGGTGTGTGACCCCAGAATTGGCAAAATTAACCACAATGCTTTAGCTGCTACCTTATACAGAAAATAAAGGTAAGACAGACAGATATAGAACTGATTTATCTTTGTAAGTAGTAAAACAATTGTCTAAGTCCAATGGGGCTGTTCCAACACAATTCCCAGACTGGGTAACACGTAGACAACAGACATTCTTTCGCACAGATCTGGAGGCTGGGAATTGTGAGATCAAGGATCTGATGAACTTCAACATCTGGTGAGGGCTTGCTTTGTGCTTCATAGATGGTGCCCTCTAGCTGTGCCCTCACGTGGAGGAAATAGTGAATGAGCGTTTGCCCTCCTTTACAAGAGAACTAGTACTATTCAGAAGGACTCTGCCCTCATCACATACCATCTCCTAATGGCCCATCTCTTAATATTACAGCATAGGGGATTAAATTTCAATACATAAATTTAGGGAGTGCACAAGCATTCATAACAAATAGATTATTCAAAGATGTTAATATCATTACCCGTGAGAGTCATCAGCATCTTTTCCTCAAGCCCAGCCGTCTTATCCATCGTGCCTGAAAACACAGAAACTCAGGGTCATCATATTTTTTTATAGAAAACTTCTTCCCTCCTTATCTTCAGTTTTTGCTTCTACAGCCCATCCCCACAGTACCACAGAACCTTTTGGAAATAGATCTGACCACGTTTCTGCCATACTTGAAAACCGTCACACACTCTTTTTTCCCTTCAGGAGAAAGCTGATGGACTCCAGCACTATATTCCCAGGGTCACTCTGCTGCAGGACCAGCTCTTGGCTCTCTGCTCATGCTGCCTCCTCACCACCCCTCAGAACTGTTCCCGGCACCGGCAACTTCAGGGGTGCTACTTCTTGCCCTCTTTCTCAGCTTTGATTGGAGTGTTTTCTCCCCCCTTTTATTTATGTCTAGAGTACTTCGCAACAAATTCTCCCTGCTTCAAGATCTTCTCTTCCACTACCCTATGGAAGACTCCAGTTTAAGTTCCGGGCCCTCTTTGAGGTGGCTTCTGTACCAGTCATCTACCTTTGTCAATTTGCATGTGGCACGCACATAGGCACAGGTCCCCACAACCAAACTGGAGCAACTTGAGGATAGAGTCCCTGTGTCTTAGTCACCTTTGGCTCCTCAAAGCCTAACATACAGGTTCAATAAATGCTTGTTGAAGTGAATTTGGCTGATTTTTTTGTTTCTTCCTTTCTACTCTTTAATCAAGATAATAAATTGCCCCAGTAGGTAGAGAAAATGTGTGTTCTTTTATTGTCTCCCCTCTGCCACCCCTTCTCTCTCTCCATCTCCTTTCTTCCCCTCCTATATACTCCAAAGAGATGAGAAAGGAGAAGGCTCAACAAAAAAAAAACTATCCAGATGCCAGTTTGCTTTATTTCCACTGTGTCTGCAACAGGAAAGTGGAGAGGGTGGAGGGCATGCGGCTGGCTGTGGGCAGATGTGTCCCCGCTGGGCAGAACCTCACACTGTGTTTAATGGCAAACCTACTCTGGGGGACGATGAGGATAGGGAGTAATAGATTGACCGCTGTGTGTACCAGTTTCAAATTGCTAGCTACACCCTCCACTAACACTAGCGTTTCATGTTGCAAATCCAGTGTTACCACATGAAATAGTCAGCAAGTATACCTCTGCCAGAGGTGGAGTAATTTGTTATCAACTGGAGTGAGATGCTGACACAGTTAGCTCCCAGAGATGCCTCTATCCAGATGCTCAGCTTTCCTCACATTAACCATGACCGTCCCAGCTCTTCACGTAGACATAACTCTCGGCAGACTCTCCTTGGCCAGCGGTGTTGCATTTATGAAGAGCGTCCCCAGTCTGCTATCCAGACAAGTTTCTAACTCCCATTTTAGCTCTTCCATAACAACAGTTCAGGAGGTTATTTGTTCAAGAGAGAGTTGGAAAAGAAAGATCTCTGTCTTTAGTCTCATCTTCCTCCAATCCACCCTGCAGTGTGTTTTAACACGACTTCAGTCTGACAGTGTCACTTCTGTTTAAATGTTCAGTGATCCTTGTGGCATTCAGGGGGAGCTCCCGCTTCCTGGCCTTTCTTACATGCCTCTGTGCAGCCTGATCCTGCTTTCTTTCCACTGGTAACTCATGTCTGACTTTTGGATCCTGTAACTCCAAACTACTTGTCATTCTCAGCACGTACTGTTTTTCTCTCCATGCCTTTGCTCCAGGAGTTCCTTCTGCCTGGAGTGCCCTTTCCCACACCCCTGACCTCTTCCCACTTTGTGTCACAAACTTCTGCTCATCGCTTAAGCTTAGCTTAACCACTCCAGACTCATCTACCCTCTGGGTTAATTAATTTCCTCCAGCCTCTCAATATCCTTTTATATTTCTCCCACATGTGCTACAATGATTTGGGGAAGCAGTAGAATGGTGGTTAAGAGCAGGGTAAATACAAAATGGGTTGCAGAAGTGATCTGCTCTGGGTGCAGAATAAGGGGTGAATCATGTGTGGTGGATAGAAAACACTTAAAACCAGACTAAAAATTTTATGTGTGTACAATTTTAAAGAGCCTCAGTGTTCAAACACTACTCCCCACATGGACAATTATTCCCATCTTCATCCCTGGTTAAAATTCAGTATTTAGAGTTGATGTGATCAGCTCCATCGTTTAATAGCTGCATGACATCTAGTACATTAAACATTTTTCTGTCCTTCAGTTTCTTCTTCTGAAAAATGAGGACAAGAAATTACCTGCCTGGTTAGTTTGAGTGGTAAGTTCATCAAACAATTCACGCAAAGCACTTATAACAGTAACAGGACTAAGTAACATTTTCATAAATGCTAACTACTATTTGCATATGACTCTGTATTCCTCTCTTGTGTTATATCTCCCTTACTAGCTTAAAAATATTTGAGAATCTGTCCTGCTCACTACTGTACACTTGCTGCCTAGTATAGTAAGCATTTTTGAATGAATAAATGAGCCATATTCATCTCTATATGTCAAGTATATGGTAGAATACATGAATTGGAACTAGGTCCTCAGTAAATGTTTCTCAGTGAATGGACAGTTGAATAAAAGGATGGCTTGTGAAAGAAGAAACTTGCTCAAGAAATCAGAAATGATCCTGAAGAGAAACAGGGATAGCGAAGTAAGAGAATGTCGATGGTAAGAGCAAAAGAAACAAGTGGATCATTATTCCTTGAACAATTCCAGAAGGTTGAGCTTCATAAATGTAGGTCTATGAAAACTACAGAATCATGTCAGGCAAGCGCATAGCTTGCAGAACCCTAGAAGAGAGACAGCAAAACCCTTGTCTTCATGGGCTCCTGGAAAATGGCAGCAACGAAAGAGCATTCAAGTGGAAGGTTTTCCCACAGTTTGAACCACACATGAAGAACAGAAATACGGCTATGAAGAGGGAAATGAGGATCTGCCACTTGCTTATTGCAATCACCACATTAATGTTAGGTTTTTTATTTGGTTGACAAAGCTCATCATTGTAATTCTTTCCATGTAATGCTTGAAAGATACATGACTAAAATATGCTCATAATAGGGATTACTCCCAGATTTTAGGGTATGACTTCTACTAAGCCCACTAAGTATTCCTAAAATATCTACATTGGAGGCATCAACAGGGGAATTGAAAATTATACATTCAAGACTAACTCAGTAATGTTTGGAATTTCCCTCTAAAATACCACCTCATTAATCCTGAGCTCTACTAAATAGAAAGAATGGGCCATGTCTGGGTTATGGTCAAAATTTTCTATATCAAACACTATTAAGAAAATTCCAAAGGACTCTAGTAGATTGGATGCAAGCCAATAAATATGATCTAATGTAAAAATTTTGGAGTTCGAATGATATTTGTACTAGATAGAAAAAAAGGCCAGCTACGGTAATCATGATTCCAGCTGCAGTGCTTGTGTTTCCATCCACTGATCCAAACTGTCTCGTCTGGACCCCAGAAGAATTTATACCGTGTACATAACTTTAACATGCTGCCAACTGAACCCAACTCCTTTAGGCTTTTCTTTCCAGAGGTAAATATCCCCAGCTAGTCTTCATATAACATGGTTTATTTCTCTTACAATCTAAATCAGAAATAAAGCATCTTCTAAGATCTATTAGGTTGACATAAGTTCTTCCGGTATCATCCAAATGTCCCATGTCTTAATATGAGGAATTATAAAGGATATCTCGTCTAATCACATATTCACTGAGACGCTTTTCCCCACCATACTTCTGCTTGGACTCCTCCTGCTAGTAGGAAGTCTCTACTTTCCAAATCATTTGTTAGAAAGAACACACACATAAGGTATTATTTCTTCTGCTGTCATACAGAGATCCAAAATAATAGTGGTTTTCACAATCTATTGATTTACTTTTCAGGGTAGGTGGCTCAAATTTGATATTGTACCTAAACCATTAGAGACCACGGTTATGTCTGTACTTTACTCTATTGACTAGAAAATGCAGTTTCTCATGATCCGAGATGGTCTTCACAGCCCCAGTCATCACATGAGTCTACATTCCCATTAGCAATGTAGAGAAAGGAAGAAGAGAAAGGAAGAAGAGAAGTACATCCCTTCATTTACAGGGTCTGACACACATTACTTCTGCTTAATTCCTGCTCAGTTCCAGGTAGCCAGAACTCAGCCAAATTTCAGTCAACAAGGTACAAGGAAGACCTTATTCTAGGCTTATCTAAAAATCAAAGATTCTTCAACAATTAAAAAAAAAGAAAATTGATACTCAAGAATGACTTGAAGCTTCTACCACTCATGGCTTAAAGCCCTTCCTCATATTTGGGTAAATTTTGCCTTCCTAATGCTTTTGCAATCGAACATAACTTATTCTCTAGAGATAAAATAAACAAACTTGCTCTCTTCAAAAAAATGAAATCTAACTGTCAGGAAGCTTCCCCTCACTAAATCTGCACTTTGCCAAGAAAAACAAGCTCTCATTTCTTGGTTTCTTCTATAATGTGGCTTCTGTACTCTTCTGCAACCTCATCACATTCTTCTTGTCTCTTCTTTACCCCAATGTTTCTTTCACCCCTTCAAAAATCTTCTTTTATATTTCTAAGATCACATTGTATATCCCACATTTCACAAACTTGTAGCGATAACTGGCTTTTTCAGAAGCTATACGTAATACTGGCAATAACGCAATAATAGCATTAGTTTTTAACTTGAAGGAGCTTATAGTCTAGGGCCATATTAGACAGTTGATTAATAATGACCTTAAAATGAACTCAATCCTTCTTATTTTCACGAGAGCAACAATAAAGTTAAGCCAACATCATTCAGCACTTAGACAACTGACTTTTTCATTTAATACATTGACTTGACGTTTAGCTGTCCTGTACCTCACCTTGGTTTTCATCCCAACATTCCATCATTTTGAACTTTGATTCTGTCTTTGAATATTGTGTTACCATTTCTAATTTTACGGATATTGAAATTTCTCCTTTGACAAATACGCTCAGAGAAATCACCTATGTAAGTGATTTGTTGGAACTCGAGTATATGAATTCTTTTCCAATGGCCGTACCAAAGTACCCAGGACCGTGTGGCTTGTAAATAATGGAAATGTATGTCGCATAGTTCTCCAGCTGGGCAGTCAAAGATCAAGTCTCCAGCAGAGTCAGTGTGTGGCGAGGGCCTTCTTCACAGACAGCAGTCTGTCCCCAGGTTCTCGTGTGGCAGACGGGATGAGCGAGTTCTCCAACAGTACTTTAATATGAGCACTCATCCCATACGCAAGAGTTCTGTCCTGATGACATAAATCACCTAACAAAGCCTCACTCCCTGAGACTATCACTTCACGGGGGAGGATTTCAACATCTGAATTTTGGAGGATACACAAACAGTCTAGTGTAAGGTATGATTCTAAGGCTACTATCCATTGCTTAGAAAAGGGCAGAAGAAGAAAACATGGGATTTTTATTCTTCAAAATCAGTATTTTCTCTTCCATTTGTATTCTTTTCTTTTGTTAAAGTTGTTATAAAGTGATCCTGACAGCGCGATGGCTGTGTAGGCAGGCAGCTAATGCCAGATGAATGCAGACCAGAAGCTTTCTATGCCCACCAGCATACTAGTGTCAGTGACGGGACTTATGTGAACTCATCTTGTTTTGTGAGTTTACCCCTCATCAACGGAGGCTTCTCAGTGCTCCACCTCCTTGTCTGAAAAGAAATGCAAATGAGTGTGATTTATAGCTTGGGAACCTCTCAAATTTCAGATTCTTAGAAAAAAAGAAAACTACTTCTCTTAATCTTGGGCCATGAATAAGGAGCTCGCAAGAGTTGAAAAAGTCATATTCTAAGCGCTTTATGTCAGCCACGGGCCACCTCTTTTCAACAGGAATCTGCAGCTTGCAAAGCAGAAACCAAATACAAGTTTTATTCATCTGTCTCTGCTTCTTTGTGTTATCACAGTCATTCCTTGTCTGTGCCATCTATATGACAGAGGAAGGGAAGTGGCCAAGGATAACTCCTTGTATTCACCCCACAATAATTTCCTAGTATTATACAGAACAAAAGATGGTAATCATGATTTCAAAATGGGAAAATTCCTTTGTGAGTTTAAATTCTCACCTATAAATTGATGACACCTCCAAAATAGGAAAAATAAACAAGTATGAAAATAGATTTATCATTTCTCTTCGAGCAAAAGATAGAACATGGGAAAAGGATTACTAAGTATGAGAAGAGAGGAAGACAGAGAGATAGAGAAAGGGAGAGAGGGAGAAGTAGGGAGGGAGGGAGGGAGGAAGAGAGAGAGAGAGAGAGCCACAAAACCAGACAAGTGACAAGTGAAGAGAGAATTCATTCTCTCATTAATAAAAGAATGGGGAAAGCACTTGGCAGAGAGCTTTCAGGGAAAAGTACATCTTTTCACTACAGCTAATAAAAGCTCTGCATTTCAGGTGACCTCTGAGCAGTAACAGACAAAGAGAATGAAAGTTCCTACAAACAAGAATAAATGTCTCATAGAAGGAAGTGATATCCCAAAGCAGATCTGCTTAAGGTAACTGCAATTGAGCACAGACAGTATCTTTGATAGTGATCTTTAGTTTCTTAGGGCCACACCCAGAAGAACCAGAATTACTCATTCATGTTGAACTCCTTCTATGTATTAGGGACTATGCAGCAAAATGATCAGTCCATACTGGACTGAGCAGGGACAGTCCACTTTGTAGGCCACACTGATGGATGCTAACCAACAAAAGCAGCTGAGCCTGATTCTCAAAGTAGACAGGCACTGAAAGAACATTGCTTTGTTGGGGCATGTTTGGGCTGATTGCCTGTCAGAGTCACAAAGTATTATCTCTTTTTTCTTTTTTTTTTTCAACTCCATAAAGCATATTCTCACATCATAAGAGGAAGAATATAAATTAAGGGCTATCATTCACAAACAGTAAAATATTACTTTGTCATGACTTGACATCTCTAATAGCAACCAAAATATATAGCATAATTGAAACTGCATTAGGGGCTGTGGTGGTTAAACTTAATTGTGTCAACTTGATTGGGTTGGGAGCTGTTGAGGAGACTAGAAAAGCACATTTCTGAGTGCATCTGGGAGGGTAATGGAAGTGTGACCTTCAGTATTATATCTGGTCCCTCATCCTTCCTTCTGGTGCCGTTGCCTTGCTCTGCTTCCTGACCACCATGAACTAAGTAGCTTTGTTATGTCATGCCCTTCTGCCGTAATGTTTCTGCCTTGAAGCCAGCCAGAGATAGACTGAGCCCTCTGAAACCATGAGCCAATCAAACCTCTCCTCTTTTAAATTGTGGGTGTTGAATGTTGTGTCTCACTATGGATGCCATGAGACAGTCTGAGACGTCACTGATTATTAAGTGAGGCAAATTCTTATACCATTGTTATTATGATTACTGTTCTATATGATTTATAAGGTCAACTGACATCCATAATTCTAAAATTGTCCCTACTATACAGGGAATCATTTCCTAGGGGTGAACTGAGGAAAATTAAGGAAAATAATAAAAGACATGCAAAAATATGCTGAGAAAAATACAGACTATGCCCTTAGAAAGACTGCTTAAGAAATTCAACTGTTGTTAATATCCAAGTTCAGATAAGTAAACTAAGATATCACAATTTCTGGGGTACTGTCATGTCACCTATTAAAGGACATGGACTGTGGATTGCGTAGGGTCGGGGTCTGCATCAAGGAATGAGAATGTAGTTGGGCATTTGTAGGTAGCTGGAGGAAATATTCCAGCTTTGACCATACTACGCCCTTTAAATGTAGGTTACCCAGAGGTAACTTCATTGTAGACTACACAAGGCATTGTGTTTGGTTTGAATAAAAAGATTTGTATTAGAGGGTAATAGATAGCTGCCAGAACTTGCTGTATGTCCCAGACAATAATACTGAATGCTACTCATCCTAGAATAATGCAGCCAGGAGAAATGTCCACACACATTATTGAATTTCTGTGACTAATCCTTAACTGTTGCTGTCACCTGCTGCTTACCAGCCATGACTCAGGGAACTAGAAAGCAGAACCTCTACTACATCTTCTCCAATATAACCACATGGTTCTTCAAAACAGTCTGATTTTAACTCTTTCTCATTTCTCTCACAATTGTATCTGCTTAACATTCATTTATCTCAACTGCATGGGAACTCCATAATGAGGATTTTAGAGCTTTCTGTTATTTTCTCTTATTTTCCATCATTTTCCTCCATTCACCCCTAGGAAATGATTAGAGCTTTCTAACCCATAAGAGAAAGATATTACAAGTGGGTGCTGAGTGACTTAGTCTGTAGAAATCTCATTTACGGACCTCATATTTAAAGACTGAGTAGCTTTCTAAGCCATGTACTTATTAAATCTGGGGATCCTGTTTCATGCCAAGTGAACTAGAGTTGCTCCAGAAATGTGAAGTAGCCTTAGAAAAATACTGCTGCCATGAACTTGATGGGCAGAAATCTAAAGAAAAGCTTAGAAACTTGTCATTTTGTGGGACTCAGGATGACTCTACAGAGGCAACACTGGATATTTCCAACATTAAAAATTTCTCACATACATCAATCTAGCTCAGTGTATCTCAAAACATGTCCTGCAAAACACCCTCATTGAAACCATTTGTGATGTTTATTAACATGGAAATTCTCAGGCTCCACCTCAGATTCTGAAGCAGAATCTCTACATTACCGGGGAATGCATAGTTGGAAAACTAGTGTTTCATATTTTGATGTTCATCAAACTCAGACTCAGAGTAGAACTAAAACTTCTATCAAGATTTGCCTCCAAGAGCTTATTATTCAGGTCTGAAAGTTGTGAAGTGAGAAGGAAGCTAGCAATTTCTATCTGGTGCTGCAAACTTGAAGGTCACAAAAGAACCAAGACTGAGAATATCCTGAGACTTAAAGTGCACAATTTTAACTGTATTAGCATATTTGCCATAGCCTCATCACCAAAAATATGTAAATAAAAATTGAACTCAAACTAATCCAACTGTTTGCATGCAGAATCCCTTGCTCAGCCTCAACAATAAGGTCTTGGGCTTAAAAAATTGTTCACAGGTGTCTCTGAGCTGATGACATTATGACATTTATATATGGTATACTCTGTATTTATTTGCAAGCTAGACACTACGCTTTGTTTCCTGTGGATGTTTTTAACCCTATATAAAAATACAGAAAACTAGCTCTAACATATGGAAGCATTTTCAAGTGGCAAATTTATAGAAACTAAGGCGAACAAGAAAAATTTGTAAATACTGTCAGTTTAAATGTACCTTTTCAAATTCTATGAGGAAAGCTAAATCTCCCTGTGTTCAAGTAAAATTAATCAATGTAACACTTGCTGAAAATCTACTTCATGCTGAACTCTTTCTGGGTGCTTTCTCATTTAATCCAATTGAATTTTCAAAACAATTCTGTGAGGTGTTTTTCCATTGTTTTCTTTTCTTTTCCACCATTTCCATATATAGAAATATATGCATATATACGTAACATGATATTCTAAAACACACAGAGTGCAATGGTTACTGTAGTCAAGCAAATTTACATATTTCTCATCTCATAGTCACCTTTTTTAATCTAAAGTATTTCAAATCTGCACTTTTATCAAAATCTTGGACACAAGACATTATTAACTATTGTCTTATTCTTGCACAGTAGATCTCTGAGCATGTTTGTCCTATGTCTGTAACTTTCTATCCTTTGAGCTACTTATCCCCATTTCCTCTTCCTTTGCCTCTCAGTAACCACTGCTTTATTCTGTTTCTATATATTCCAGTTTTTTATTGCACATATAAATAATGTTATATAATAATATATTATATAATAATATACAGTTATTTCTCTGTGTCTCTTAGCATAATATCCTCCAGACTCATCTACCTTGTGGCCAATGCAAAGTCTCTTTCTTTCCAAGGCTAAATAATATTCCATTGAAGATATATTACATGATTTCTTTATGCATTCATTTGAATTACGTTGATTCTATACTTTGATTATTGTGCATAGTGCCATAATAACAGAGAGTGCAGATATTTCAATGAGGTGCTGGTTCCCCTTCCTTTGGATATATACCCAAAAGTGGAATTGATGTGTTCACATGAGATATCGCCTCATACTCATTAGAATGGATAGTACAGAGAAGACAAAATTTGTATCAAGAAGACAAGAATAACAAGTTCTGAGAGGGGTATGGAGAAAGGGGAATCCTTGTATACTATGAGTGGGAATGTCAATTGGAATGGCCAAATGGAAAAAACAGGATAATTCCTTTTAAAATTAAAATATAAGTAAATATTCTTTCTTCTGCCTTACAGTTGAGAAACTCAAATCCCAAAACATTGGTAATGGGCCCCAGAGTAAGCAAAGCCAAGACTCCCAACAGCAAATCCAGTGCTCTTTCCACTCCACCACTTTCTCTAATTAATACTAATTATTACTTAATACATAATTATACTAACAACCCACTACATCTTATACAAAACACATTTTTACTGAGAGCATTATCTCACTCAACCCTGCTGACAGCACTCAAAGCCTGGTGGTGAATGATGTTAGCATTTCACAATGGGACAACAGAAACTCCAGGAGATTTAGTGACTTGTCAAGTGCCACAAAGTTCATAGCAGCAGAGCCAGCACTTAAGCCCTATTCTGATTCCAGATGTTTGTTCCGTTTTCTACCTCAGAATTTTGGAGGGAAGTTAATATTACTCGCACCTAATTTATGTTAAACAGTCTGCTAGACATTTTACATACATGAGTCTTAATCCTCACCACAACCTTGAAAACTACGAAATATCTTTATTTTATGAGTGTATAAACAATGGCTTAAAAAAGACTAAAGTTAATCAGTCACACAAAAATACAAAGTCTGATCTAAAGTAAGTTGTGATGAAGAAAGTACAAATATCTCCTACAAAAACTTGACCTTTAGAAGCTCCTGGTTTTGATCACAAAAATACATTCTAAATTGCTCTTTTTAAGCACAGACTAGAGACAGAAAATACAGACAGAAATTTGGCAATGGGTTCCATTTAGTCCAGACTGTACCTGAAGAAATAAGGTAAATTTATTAACTCATTCTAAAAGTACTTGGCCATGCCCGCGAATATCCGCTGCCTGAATGACTTCAAATAATGATGTTCTCCATCACATTTGCTCAGCCTCATTCTTGAAGTTGATGTTCTTGAGGATCAAATTATGAACAGATACATAGTGTCAGTGAGACACTGTGTAAACGGGTAGAAAATTGAACAGATAGAATTTATGTTTATGTACAGAATGAGAAGAGCACAAAACAGACAATATGAAAAGCATAAATGCTATAAAATAGGTGAGATTTCCCCAAGAAAGTGAATAAAAGATTTGCTTTGTTATCCAATATCTCAGCAAATAAGATTAATAACCAATTATAGTTATGTGTACTTTTTACACCTTAAAAAGCATATTTCACAAATAAGACTCATTTGATATTAGATTTTAATCCCATTAGCTGGCCCTTCATAGGCTTTTAATATTATTTATGTCATAATGAACTAAACAGAGTTAAAAATTATTACTTTAAAAAAAGAACACTTGGGAAGTGGAGACTTGGTAAGGTTAAATGAGTTTCATAGTGTAAAATACATACTTTTACAAGGTAGGTAAGTTATTTTACTATTTTGTGGGTCTTCTAAGATTTTCTCAACTATATACTGTCATCAAAGAAAAAAATAGATCACACTATCTACAACAAAATTGGTTGTTTTCCATTATATCCCTTCATTTTAGAAAGCTTGGGTTTTACCAATTTCCATTTCTAGAAGAACTGATGAAGTATCAAAATCTAGATTTTTGAGTGATCTGTAGGTCTGAATCAATGGGTATTTGTCAAACATTTTTTACTTGAAGCCTATATTTTCATAATCACATGAAGTCAAATGAGAATACATGAAATCTAAAAAACACTGTTAATATTAGTTGATACCAATGAAGTATATACAGTAAAGTTTTTTTTTAAAGAATAATGAATTGTGTGTTTGAGAAAAAGAGATTCTTATTGCACATTGTACACTCAAAACTTCAAAAAATATAATTATGGCACTACTATATTAGTGTATATCACAAAATAGTTTGAAAGAACAGTCAAATGTTGCAGAAATACAGAACGTTTAGGGATATAAGCCATTATCAAAATCGGTGATCTACCTAGCCATAATCCTCTTACAAAATGATCATATGATTTTTACATATTACAAACTCAGCTTTTTCGGTATTGTCCATCTTCACAAAACTGCTACTTTTAAGAAAGTTTATAAAGGTACGTAGAATGAATGTATATCATATTATATTCAAATCAATAAATATTTACTTAATACCTGCTAGGTGACAGGTGACTGTAAAAGAAACTGCCCTCTCAATTTTGCAGATGAGAAAACTGCTGAAGTGATTGTCCATGAAGATAATCAACAAAGACGTAAATGAAGTCCAAATATTCCACTGTTGGTTTTTATATTCATTTCTCTGAACTTTTCTAAAAGTTTCAGAAAAGGTCAATGTTTTGATCCAGGATGACAACATGAATAGTCTTTTGTTTCTTTGATTATCCTTTTACTAATGTAATTTTTTCTAACATTTGTTTATACTTACTTTCTTAATCATTCTCTATTGTGCATTCAAGGATTAAGTTATTAAAATCAACATAACAAAGAGACTTCTGGCGTTAGGACGACCTGTTCTTTCAGATATCACTCCCAAAGCAAAACGAAGCACAGTAACAGATTTCCAGCCTTTTGTTTTGTTTTTTTGTGAGTTTTTTTTTTTTTTTTTGTAAAATTAGAAAATAGCTCTAATCCCAAATCACTGTGTATGATTAAGAGATGTCAAGGTGTGGGATTAGCTCAAGGAAAGAAACCCATAAAAGTAAACCTTAAGTCAAGAGAGCACAATCGCTAAAATTAGATTATTGGTGTGCTACAAGAAGCAAAAAATAACAACAACATCTCTAAGAAAAAAAAGAAAAAAAAGAATGAGGTGCCCAGACAACAAAGAGTAGCAGGAAATAAGCAAAGAAACATACATACCATTTTTATAAGAAATGGTCTGTTGATGAATCATGATGGAAGAAAAAGCTCAAAGGAAAGGTTGGATCCATAAAAATTTTAATGATTTAAGTAACTATCACACACACACGTGCACACTCCACTCACACACAAGAAGGAGACAGAGGTAGGGAGACAAAAATAGAAAGAAATCTTTATATATTAAAAATTTGAACATAAAACATAAAAGTTCTTTTAGTATACAATGTAGTTTGGTGTCTTTCCCATAAATTTCCTACACATTCAGTTCAAGAAATCAACAACTCACCAAACTCAAAAGTAAGGAGTGTTTGGGGTGGAGACATAGTTCAGTGATACAGCACTTTCCCAGTATGTGTGAGGACCCTAGCCAAAAGAAAGAAAATAATTTTCAAAAAGAACGAAAGCTTCCTTAAAAGAAAAAGGAGGGAACAGACAAAAATTACTTTTCCTATTTTGCAAAAGGATGTCTATATACAGGATTCATTAAAAATGTGGTCAACAAGCAGACAGAAAATAATGTCAAATTTACTGTGATGAATCAAAAATATTTTTTAAAATTATCAAAGAACCTGTAGTAAAGATAAAAGAGCTTTGAAAGATATGATGAAATGAGGGGAGAAAGTATGAGAGGTCAGAGCTAAGAAAAGATGTAAAGGAACTATGAAAACATTAAAGTAATAAAGATTTCAGTATAAGCAGTGCCCTCCCGCTTATGAAATAGTCATATGAAAACAGAATAGAGAAGATAAGACAGCAAAAAAGCAAAAATGTTAAATGCAAATGAAAAATTATTATATAATTTAGAGAAAAATTATATTAATAAAAATAGACTAAGGAGATTTTTCATATATATGATCAGGAATCCTGAAGACAACACAAGAAAAAAATTAAGAGATACATTTCTAGAAAATCCTCAGAAATAAAACATTTGACTCCACATATTTAGGTCCATTCTGTCTGAGCAAATGAATAAATTATAAATATACTGACACATATCTCAATAATGTTATCATATTTCAAAAATAAACCTATGTTATTCAAACAAAAATATTACTTGTAATAATAAAATATACCAAACTTAACTCAGGATTCTCCAGGCAATTTTCACAAATATAATATAGCAATAGTAATTTTGAAAAATCCTAGAGAAAGAATATGAATAATTCAAGAGTAAAGACAAGAAGAAAATATCTGGATCTCCCAAAAATCTATAATTAGATCTTTATGGAATATCTACTAAAGGAAAAAAATGTGTAATTTGACAAACGAATTTTTAAAAAACTACAAATTGGCAACAATGATTGAATTCAGGTAAACATGAGCCTAAGTTTAAACTTTTATATATACATATATAAAATGTATTATAACATAGAATAGTAAGAAGTTGAGTAAATAAGAATACTATTTTTATCATTACTTAATATTGTCTTTGTCTTTAAACTATACAGTATTGAGTATATTATATAAAGTTATAATAAAAAGGCAACAA